>JAOTOM010002221.1:0-95224 GCA_034440615.1 Ashinkailepas kermadecensis
CTGGATATATTTGGGTAGCTGAGGGCTTCCATTCAGCCGGAGACAAGCCAGTCGGAGGCGGCTTCCACTGGTCGTGACTGCAAGCCGGCCAATGCCATTATTGTTATGTTTGTGGTGCGCCCAATACTAGTATTTTCACCGGTGACTTGAATTGTGGGACATTTACGGAAAATGTTGCTTTCGTGCATGGTGTGAAATGTTTGTCATCGTTCGTGAAGTTCTTTATTGCTGATACGCAGTTCTTAATTTGTTTTATATCCATACAGTGACTAGCAATACTGTATATTTTCCACGTGTTGAACGGTTTGTTGTGAGTGCCAACGGTGTTTGTGAGCTCTGCAATATATATCGGTGCAGGCGTTTTGCAATGAGTTTTCGGTGAGCCGGAAACCGCATAGATTTTACCGGGGTTACTCGACATGCATCAATGGTTATGACCAGATTCCGTCCAGAACATGATAGTTGTCGAGTATTTATATGTTTCACCGCAGTGATCGTTTCAAAGTAATTGCTCTTTCCCATGTTAGTGTAGTGACTGCGGCTTTACTGACCACACGCTATGCTGCATAGTCGTGTGGCCTTTGGGATGTCACACAGAGACATGGACCGGAATGTCACACAGAGACATGGACAGAATCAACCGGAATGTCACACAGAGACATGGACAGAATCAACCGGAATGTCACACAGAGACATGGACAGAATCAACCGGAATGTCACACAGAGACATGGACAGAATCAACCGGAATGCGTTCGGCATCGTGGCGCAAGTTATGCGAATTATACGTCATATTATATATGGCCATATAGCTGGATTGTACGTCATATTATATATGGCCATATAGCTGGATTATACGTCATCGGTCGTTCTGCCCAAGGAGACGTCAGAAATTATAAGATGTTATTCACTCTCAAAATATTATTAATGCCTTCACAAAGTTCTGATTCGAGCACAAGAAGCTCGTCCCGATCCAAAGGCCACATATGCATGTGACCATGTCATCTGTGCCATGAACAAATTGTGATGACCCTAAGGTAGCAATACCGCCTTCATTATTTATGTTATCTGGCTAGTAGACACAAGGCAGCAGTTTGTGTAAGTTTATATTTATTCGTTCTGTATTGAACTTTCTGCTTGCAGCAAAATTTAGTCAGATCTTGTCAAAATTTCACCTGACTTGAACATCACAAGCACTAAGAATCATTAGCTAAAGTTCTCCTCCGCTACCCTCCAACGAGCTCAAGACTCATCAAGTCCGCCGTATGGTCGGATGTGTAGCGTGCAGCATGACACAAGAACTAACATTCACCTGCAGTTGAAGTGTTATTTGCCACATCCACAAATTTTACCTGAACTTGTCTGATAACCTCGCATCACTTTATAATTAATTACGTTTTCACAAATAACAGTATCCGATAACGAATAGTTTATGACCGGGCTAAGTGTTACTAAATATGACCATGTGTGCCACATCGGTGAAGCAGGATTTGCATCAGCAGGACTGCAGTAAACTAACCTTCATCAAGGTCGTCCGAACGCTTGGGAAACATCCCCACACACCCCGGTTGCTATCAGCACTTCGATGTGAATACACATACACTTCAACGTAAAGCTCCCATTGACGTAAACGCACACTTGCTCTGTATTTGCTTGGTTGGTTGGTTGGTTATTTGGGCTTACGGGCGCATCGACTGCGTTGGTCATACAGCGCCCATAACAATTTTAGATAGACAACTTAAGAGGATTCATGCCAACAATAGTATGCGAGCCTTCAAAATACAGGCAGATCATTCCGCGTTTATAGTGCTACATGTCAGTGAGCTGTACAGTAAATCGCTCTAAATTTGATATCCGAGAGAAAGCGAAACAGTTGTCCTGAAGTTACTACGCGTCAGTGGTTACCCAGGAGTTCGCGGAGTGACGGATACTGCACGACTCCGAGAAGGCGTCTTCGAGCATGGGCGAGCAGGGGACAGGATATCAGAACGTGACGTACTGATAGTGGTGCGTGACATCGAGGGCAGTTTAGCCTGTCCTCCCCACAGAGCAGATGGTGGTGCGTTGCGTGGGTGTGCCTTAACCTTGGACGGTAGATCACGACCTCGTCTTTTCTCATCCTACGGTAGGACGAGGGCTACTCCCCAAGATATGGCTTGATTGTTCGCAGTTTATTGTCCTGCAGTGTGTCCCAACTAGAATGCCATTTTTTTAAAACAAAGGTCGCGATAGAACGGTCATACTCCCTCGCGGGGAGCGGCATAGATCGCATATATGGGGCTTGAGCTGCTCGCTTCGCAGCAGCATCTGCGGCCTCGTTCCCCACGATGCCGACATGGCTCGGGATCCAACAGAGGACGATAGTCTTCCCATCTTGAGCCAGTGATCCCAGACGCCGTAAAACGTCCTGTAAAGTGGTGTCAGGTGGGTTAAACTGTTTTAGCGCACAGAGACTGCTGAGTGAGTCGGTAAAAATAATATGCGAGGCATCCCGCCCCACTTCAATAAAACTGAGGGCCTTTGTGATCGCCACCAGCTCTGAAGTGTAAACAGTTGCATGTGGTGGTAGGGAAAAAGATCTTGATAGAGGCCCAGTAACAAATGCACTGCCCACACCAGCATCCGTCTTGGATCCATCTGTGTAAGTTGGGACGTATCCCTCGAACGAGGCTATGTGTTCTAGCGCACGTGACAGTCGGTACTGTGGTGTCGCATGGTCCTTTCCAACCGAGGAAAGTGACATATCTATTATAGGAGTCACCTGCCATGGCGGCGTTTGAATCAGATTGGACTGCATAATTCCCTTCGGTCGAATACCACTGTCCTCGAAGAGCCTGCGTATGCGAACGCAAAAAGGAATGGCATGCAGAAGGCGTCCTCGACTAAATGATGCAATGAGTCGATGGGAGAACACATGCGAATATGTGGGATGACCAGGGAATTGGCGCAGCTTACAGGCATAGCGCATCCCGAGCATTTCGCGGCGGAGCGAGAGTGGTGGCTCGTGGGTTTCAGCCAGAAGGCTGGCAGGTGAAGTGCGGAAAGCGCCGGTCACAATGTGGAACGCCGAGTGGTGTACAGTGTCCAGTGAGCGCTGGCTTGTTGCACATGCGCTGTCATATATAAAACACGCGTAGTCCAGTCTTGAACGAATGAGAGAGCGATACAACAGGAACATGGTTTTCCTGTCTCCTCCGTAAGATGTGTGTGCAACCATCTTTAGCAGGTTTAGGGATGTAAAACACTTCTCCCGAAGTGTCTTAAAATGCTCCTTGTAATTAAGACGAGTGTCAAAAATAACTCCCAAGAAGCATTTGCTTGCAAAGCACTCTAGCCATACACGTATATCGTACAGGCGGCGCATCTTGACCCTTTATGGTCCGACACGCCACAGGCACACCGTCACTCACTCGCTACAATTGTTATGCCACATCAATTCACCTGGCTGCGTAACGTTCATGATACAATCTTCGTACCACACTATTGACAATGAACTGCCGTACCACCCACTACGCCCCCCCCCACACACACACATAATCTGTTTTCTATTGGCAAGACAATCAACAGTACCCGACAACAGTACGATCGTATTCAAGGGTTGCATTGACGACGCGGAAGTTGTGCAACAGGTCAGTCGGCACGCCAGGCCGGGAACTTCCGCAACGTTCCGCACCCGTACCTGGCTATGGTCTGTGCATGAGACACGAAGGTCCGCTTTACATGGAGTCCACAACCCATCCACAGATCTTCGGTTCAATGGACGTGAGCTGCAGAAGCTGAGAACATGGGGAATCTGAAGGGTTGGGGGGGGGGGGGAGGGATCCTTAGCCAAACGAAAAGACGATAGGCTCACGGGCGATGTTTTGTAAATGGACTGCAGGAGCCGGCACGAATATATTAACTTGGGCACTGTAAAGCATGCCATAGCTCCCATATTAGATCTGGGAATGACGGAGAAGGACAAACATTTGAGGCAACAGTGGCCAGTGTATGGGCTTTAGGTGAACCGAAAGCAGTGACTCTAACTCAGACTACTTTCCATTAAAATAGGAATAACTCCAATTCTGACTCATATCGAAGGTAAAATCCCACTGCCAGCAATGTGTTTTCCACAGGATGACAGAAGTGTCACTCTACGAAAGGAGCACGTCGCACTGAATGCTTGTGTATCGCTGTATGCTGTAGTTGCACTACGAAATCAGAAATCTGCATGCCACTGTATGGTACTTACTGGTGTCGAGTCGGCTGACATTTGAAGCTTCACAAGAGCTATTGGATATGTCTGGCATGCTCGTGAAATATGTGACTAGGATCCGATTGCACTCAACGTACAGCTGTCACTCCACTATGAGAAGTAGCTTCCTAAATCAAGCGAGTACATCACCATCTTTCAATCTACATGCGAGCTTGCCACTGTTCAGGACAATATTCGCTGTAATAGCACACGCTACGTCAGGAGCGGAATAAATAATTTTAGGGAACAACTGTTCAATGCTTCCAACTTCCTAGGACTCTCTAATGAAGCTGGGCCCGGTCCCAGTTTCATCTAACATTTTCGTCATGACATATCATCTTCGTCATATCATGTTCCTTTTCGGCACCTATGTAACTCGAATCGTTTCAGAGATATTGCGAGGAAGCAAAATAGTACTTTCCATGACCTCTTGCCAGGAACTGGCTCATATCGATCTGTATGAATGATTTAATAGTGCGTACATGATCTTTGCCCACAAGCGAGTTATTCATTGGCGTTGTGTCTATCACTTTAGTGTCCACGTGTTGCGCTTAGTTCAATGCCCATTGCGCTTAGTTCCTGAGATTAAAATAGGAATATTTTATTTTTAACCTCATTTGGCATATGGCAGGTCCAGTTTAGCAATGGCTGGATATTCCTCAGCTGTCTTTTTTTTATCGATAACGCTGCTTACGTTAGACGTGCAGCATAGTCCCAATGACGATTTAGGGTGAATCGACAATTCATATTCGGTGCATGCAGAGCAAACATTGAGATGCAAATCACATATGAAAAGCTTTGCATTTGTAGCAAGGTTTTAGTTGATTTCGTGGACTGTCAGTTTAAAATATCATTAATCGATAAGCTGTGTGTCTAGAGCGCATTAGAAGAAACCAGAATTAAGGGTCCATTAGGTCAGTGATCACTAATGGCATGAAGCCACTTCCAAGTCAGAGAGAGTCCCTGCTGTGCTAAAAAGCTACTAAGGAGAACTGTCATAATGGAATATATCGCAAAACAAAATGTAATGCGCATGCACGTCGTGGTTCAAAATGACTACAAATAATCATCACTGACCATACATGACATGCACCTAAAGTGTCCAGGAGCCCTTAAGTGCTGTGGCAGAATTTAGTGGAAATTTCTGGATGTTATCGCATGCTGTTCGGCAGCCGACATAGAACAATGCCATGGGACTAGTAAAAGGTGGAACTGAAAACGTTGCATCGGCTTTAAAAAAGGAATTCAAATTGAAAATCGACAACGTTGCGCAGGCTTCGAAAGCCCAAGATGCAACTTTGGTTATCGGAAGTACGATCATGGCGGTCTTGTGCATGGTTAGCTAGCAACAAAAGAACTAATACCATTTTGATTGGTACATTTTAGCTGTTGTCACAAAAGAGCAGTGTCAAAAGCTAGTGAGGAAAGAACTAGCATAGCAAAAGAGCTAGTAAAACAGAACCAATAAATGTCCTTATAAACTGTGTTTGCAATTCATGTGACTTTGTTTTTGTGAAGTATGGAAAATACTGTCTAAGAACCGACCTCAACGTACACACAAATGTGCGTTGTAACGTACAACTGAGAACAGAGAATGCTTAATTGCGCAGGTTTGCACAAATGCCAAATCTAGAGTTTGATCATTCGACCTATATTTTGCTTGCAGAGCCCTCAGACATGGAAGGTTATTCAGTCTACCAAAATCCAGCATTAAATAGTATACAACGGAGTTATTGCACGTTACCTAACACATAGTTTCTGTAGCATTTTACTTATTATTTGTATGGAATGAAATTGTATTAACATTCATTTTAACCACATATGAAAGCCAAAATAATGGCTATAGATTGACATTAATTGATTATCTAGATCGTTCAGCGATTGGTCATGACGTCATGATTGAACACCGGCCGGGAATGAAAACGGATGGATGCAGTGGATCGGCACTTGTTGGTACACTGAAGTCGTAATAGTGTCAGAGAGGAAGTCGAGGCGTCACTATTCTTGCTTGGAACCAAGGTGAAAAAAATACACCAAGAACACTGCGCCAGAAAAAAGGCCGTCCCAGCCCGCCCGGATAACCCTTTGCTAACCGCGAGGGATGCAGCACAATGCGATCACCATTCTGATGTATGTTTGAACCTTCATTAGCACCAGGTTTCTCACTAGTTTTCCTGCTGAATGACTGCAAATATGCTGTGTCCACTGATCACGGCTATATTGCACTGCTATATTGTTTGGGGACTGTGGAGCTGTGGAATCATGGATACACTGTGGGCAAGATTGTTACATTTTACAAGTGAGGCTTTGGCAATGCAGCCAGGACTTCCATGAGGGGGTGGTAGGTCAACATTTTCTCAGTCTTAGTCTCCAACGAAATGGCATCTGAGTCCCTTGGACTTCCATGTCAGTACCCCATAAGGTTTTATCAGAGTTGCCACTTTTTGCATGGCAAGAGAGCCAGCCAATATGATACGCATGTCTTTTTCTCTTGCCATGACATGAACATAACAATGTCAGAATTATGTTGTGCAACATGCAACAAATAACGTATAGGTACGTCCCACTGAGCCATGCTGTACAATGCAAGTGTTTCCAAACGTACGTAGTATCCATATGTATATTGTTTGTTTATCGCAGGTACTGTAAACCGTATTCATTGATTAATATCACATAATGTGTGTGGGTCAGTGAAGATGTACATAAAATTGAATGGACTGAATTAAGAAATTGCAAAAAAATATTGAATGAATGAATTGAATGGACTTGAAGTTAAGATGTAAATATTTTCCTGATGATGCGTCGGTATGCACCTAATTTTCTCATTTTGAACACACTGACATAGGTAGGTAACAGATGTAGGTACATGACAGCAAAACTTCATAGAAATTGCATGGAAGACAAACAGATACAAATATCGGCAGCAACTATCATCCTCAGGATGGCGTTCCTACAAACAAACAAGGCATTGTCTTAATTTGCCACTGATCCTCAACCGCATAACCTGAGCAAATACAGGCTTGTTTTCACTAGGCGGAATCCTCACAGAACTAGTTACCTTTCTATCCTTATTTGTGTTCTCTATGCCCTAAACCTTTTAACGCATTAGACCAGCTGGTAACGATATATATATATCTATATATATATATATATATATATATATATATATATATATATATATATATATATATATATATATATATTTGTTTCATGTTCGCATGCAATGTGCACAGCAAGGGCCCGGAGATACTAGCTGCCTTTTCAAGCTCAATATGAACACTGCGCTGTTTACTTGAGGCATGATTTTCCAGAACTGATAGAGTTGTTCTGCCAAACATTGCCTAGCACTACAAATCTCCACGAAAAAGTCTTCCAGGAGACCCGAAACGACAGCAAGCGACCGCTCCACCAACACTGAATGTATGTTAGCGGCAGTGGCGTCGCCACGAAATTCTTCCAGGGGGGGCAATGTTGATGGGGGCCTCCTGCTCCCCGAAAGGGGTCCTCCACCGTGTTAGGGCCTCCTATTGTTTTTTAGGCTCTTAGCATGGTTCCCGAATGGGAACATGATTTCATATTGATGTTTTGTTTGTTCTTGACATGGTGCATCATTTACGCAAAATGCAATAGCAAAAATCTTTTTTTTTCGCTGAGAACTGAGCCATACCAGGGTATAAATAAGCAAATGTGGATAAATACGTCAGTGCCAAAACAACCCAATATCTTTATGCTTTATCGACCAGAAGAATCTTCCCGCTGGCCTCGAGATTGTAGCGAGCTGGTGGGGCTCGTGCTGAGCATATCTTAAAGATATCTCCCATTGATCAACCCACTTCTATGTCCACCAAGTTTAACAGAATATAGCTAGGTTCATCACTACTGTTAGTCATTCCCACCAGCTTGATCTCATAAACAAGCTTAAACGATCATTTCTCAGTCCTAGGACGACAATTTCGCGAAGGTGACAACGAGAAGTGGATTGAATTGGTTTTCTGATCGTCATCTTAGGGATTTATTTATTTTTATAACATTTGGTGCTGGCTGCAAGGCACTTGGCGCAGAAGCTAAAATAATAAATCCTCCGCGAATAAATTCAAGAACAAGCATTGAACAACAATGCATCAATGGCAATGCAACAATGTAACAATGATAATACATAAATAATGCAAAACCTTCGAATTCCACGCCGTCACACCCATGGTTATCGCTGTGCTGTACCGTTTCGTAAATTATGTCGTTGAGAAGGTATTGAAGCTGGGAAGCTCTAATCATGCAGGCTGTAATCACAGAAGACAACTTTGTAGGAAGAAATACATTTTAAAACATCATTCCTCCAATTTCATATGGGACATCGGTGTTGTTTTGTATGCATGTGAGGGGGAATTTCCCCCGCAATGTTGGCTTTGCTCCATGGGCGTCAGTTTCTAAAATTATTGGGGGACCAGTGACGCACCTATTTTTGCGTTAAGGGGAGGGGGGCAAACGTATTTGGAGGGGGTCCAACTACTCAATAAAGTCTTCCGATTTCGAACACTATTTTGTCAAAGGGAACCTTTTTAATAAAATAATTAGTGACTAAATTGTCCTATGGAGGGGCCTAATATACCACTATCGTTTCTGATTCGTGGGATTTGAACCCTAACTTCCCCATCCTGCTAGAATGTTTTCTTTTGGTATCCCTTGATAAGTCACCTCACACTGCTGAAATTACACCTATACAAATCACTTTAAAATGTAAAATTTCCCAATTTCAGACATTCCAGTTCCTAGCGCCCGGTTGCCACGACGCTAACGTTCGTGCACGTGCACACCCATCTTGCCCATTCGGCGCATTCGCCACACTTCGTGCGATGCTACGGATTCTGCTGGGCCTCCTACGCTTTGCTAATTGCTGCTACATGATAGATTTGCGCCATATCTGACGTGATAAAATGCTTCGTATGGGCGTTCGCTGCGAAAATTCGATTAATTAAATTCGATCATTAGTTTCCTACTTCCAATATTTTATGGTGAAGAAATGCGGATATCCGCTGAACTTTGATGCACCTCATATCTTTGATTAAACATGCTTCCAGGTTGGCTACCGAACCGAGGCCCTGCCTGAGTGTATTTATTTGGACCCGTTTCGTATTTCTTCGTCTACGGATGTGTCTTAGGGCTCCAATCCATTTGTGTTAGAAGCCCAACGAATTTTCGAAACCCCGGCTCGTTTTCAGGCCCTTGTGCGGTCGTATGGCCCCTGTATGCCTTGAGAGCTTCCGGTGTTTTGTTTTGTTATATTTTTTTTTTAGAGTTCCCGGTATATATAGTTCTGGCTACAACGCATGTTTTCGGGCCCTGTCGCTTTTTGCGAGACTACGCTTTGGAGGGCCAGTTGCATTTTCGGTCCCCGTTGTGCTCTTAGGGTCCCGCTGTGTTGTTCGGGGCTTCTGACGCACATTTGTGGGGCCCCAGTACGATTTTGGGGCTTCGGTGCGATTTTTTTGGGTCCTAGCGCGACTTATCGCGCACAGGCGAGTGGTTCCGGGACCCAACGCCGGTTATCTGGGCTCAACGCGATTTTTGTGGATCCCTTCTGAATTTTCTTTAAATTCCGAATCCCGGCCTGATTTTTCGAGTCCCTGGCGCCATGTTTTTGTATCTCACCTCGATTTTCTTCGAGCTCCGGTATGTTTTTTCAATGCCGTACGCGATTTGTCAAGGCATCTGATGACATGTCCGGTGCTCCAGAACCATTGTCCTGACCCGGACGTTTTTTGGAATCCCTCCTTATTTTGGAGGGCTCCGGCTTTATTTTTCGGATACCGATGCGACTTTGGGGGTAACAGAGTGCCTATGTGGGGCCCTAGACCCCAATTGTTGGCAGCCCCGACGTTAATCTTTGATGCCCAGACCAAATGTTTGGTACTAACAATGGGAATTGTGGGTCCGAGCGCGAAATTTGGTTGGACCGGTTCGAGTTTGTGGGGCGCGTTGTACTTAGCTGTGACCCCAACGCGATCTTGGCGGTTTTGTTGCAGATTTTCGTGCCTCGGGCGAGTTTTCTGGGTCCCGCCGTATTTACTAGGAGCCCCTACGTGAATTCTGGTGGACGGACGCGAATTTGTGTGGCCCCAGCGCAACTTTTGGGGGCCTCGGCTCGATTCTTGGGAGCATATCCCTCTTAGAAGGGAGGGGACATTTTCCCCTTTGATGTGTCACTGCGGCCACCGAAGGACTGTTCTTTGCAGCCGATGGCCGATGGTACGATGGCCGATGACACGTTTTTTCCAGTGCCCAACGGGTTTTGGGAGGACTTTGACAAGATTTTTTGGGGCGCAGAGTGACATTCCGGTTGATAATTGATTTTGGGGGCAGCTGCAACCTTTGGGGTCCAGGCGCGACATTTTTGGTCCCCAGTGAGATTTTCAAGGGCTGCGACGCGACTCTTTTTTAGTCTAATGTAATCTTTTGTGTCCCGACGTCATTTGCTTGGATCCCTAGCGCGAGTTTTAGCGACCTCGACACTTTGTGGGCGTCCAATACGTTTTGGATGCTTTTGGTGTCATTGTTGGGGCCCCAGGGTGATTATCCATGTCCGGATTGTTTTTCGTTGCCCCGGCTTCATTTGTGTCCCAATGATACTGTTGGGGAACGGTACGACCTATCGTGCCCCTAGCGTGATTTTCATGGTCCGGGCGTGAATTTTTGGTACCCCTAGGCTCAGCGTGATTTTCAGGGGCCCAGCCGGATCTTTTTGGGCCCATATCGTGATTGTCAAGTACCCCGGCACGACTCCTGTCATTTCAGGGGCTTCTTGCAAATTATAGACCTCCTCTCGCGTCTTAGGGGCCTCGTCTCATTTCCTGGAGCCTCTTTACCGGTTTTGGACGTCTTCTCGTGCGTTCTACCCACCTCCATATTCAATGGTCCTCCTCTCCCGTTTTGGAGGGCCTCCTCCCACATCCTGGGGTACCTTTAACATGGCATGGGGCTTCCTCTCATGTTCCAGGGGTATCCTCTGCCAAATTAGGGGCCTCCTGCCACGCCTCGTGGGCCTCCTCCTTTGCCCTCACAAAGCTTACCCGTCTTGAGGGGATCTTCAATTTTGGATCCTCGCCTCCTTCCATACCTGCTACCTACCACTCCCATCTTAAGGGCCTTCTCTCATTTCCTGGGAATTCCTTCCGGTCGTCTGGGCCTCATTCGGCCCTGGAGACCTCGTACTCCATCTCGAGGGACTCCTCTCGAGTCCGGCAGGGGCCTCCTTTTCTCTTCTAGAGGCTTTCTTTTTCAAATTAGGGGCCTCCTCTCACGTCTTCGGGCCTCTTGTTCTGCGTTTTGATTCTATCTTTGGCCATTTTAAGGGTGGCTTCTTATCTCCTGGTGGACTCCTGTTCTCTGTCAGGTGCCTCCTCTTCCAAATTACAAGCAACCTTTCCTATCTCAGTTACTTTGTCATTTCCTGGGGACCTTCTTACCCGTCTGGAAGCCTTCTTTCTCGCCTGGGAGCCATCCCTTTTATCTAATTGCCCTTCTCTCCTATTTTAGGGGCTTCCTCGTTCATCATAGCGTCTTATTTCCAATCTTATATCGTCCTCTTCCGAATTAGGTGCTTCCTGACACTTTTCTGCATCATCCTTTTCTATCTTGGTGGAACATTACCCGTTTTTGGGACTGCTTTTGCGTCTCCGAAACCTGATCTCATATCCACTGGCTTTCTCTTCCGTCTTTGGGCCTCCTCTTATTTTCTGAGGTCTCCCTTCCCGTATTGGGCCTCCTTTGCAATCATGGGGGCCTACTTTGCAATCCTGAGGGTCTCCTTTGCAATCCTGGGGCCTCCTTTGCAATCCTGGGGGCCTCTTTTGCAATCCTGTGGGCCTCCTTTGCAATCCTGGGGGCCTCCTTTGCAATCCGGTGGGCCTCCTTTGCAATCCTGAGGGCCTCCTTTGCAATCCTGGAGTCCTCCTTTGTAATCATGGGGGCCTCCTTTGCAATCCTTGGGCCTCCTTTGCAATCCTGGGGCCTCCTTTGCAATCTTGGGGGCCTCCTTTGCAATCCTGGGGCCTCCTTTGCAATCCTGGAGGCCTCCCTTGCAATCCTGGGGACCTCCTTTGCAATCCTGGGGGCCTCCTTTGCAATCCTGGGAGCCTCCTTTGTAATCCTGGAGGACTCCTTTGCAATCATGGGGGCCTCCTTTTCAATCCTGGGGGGCTTCCTTGGTAATCCTGGAGGCCTCCTTTGCAATCCTGGGGGCCTCCTTTGCAATCCTGGGGGCCTCCTTTGCATTCCTGGTGGCCTCAGTGCCAATTGGTGGCACTCTCTTGATTTCTGGGGCCTCCTATCCTCTCCTAGGTGACTCCTTCTTCAAATTAGGGGCCTCCTCTCACGTCTTGGAGGCCTCCTCTCATGTCTGGTCGGCCTCCTTGCTCACTTTTTTCCTGTGCATTTTCGGATAGGGGCCTCCTCAAATTTCAGGGGGCTGCGCCCCCCCAGTCTCACGGCAGGGGGGGCGACTGCCCCCTCTGCCCCCCCCCCCCGGTGGCGACGCCCTTGGTTAGCGGTGTGGAGGCGGCCTACAACGCATTCCTGTGTTCAAACGTGACGTCGCGGTCAAGGATAATCAAGATCTAACTAAAATGTCAAACAGCAAAGCTCAACATCTTGCTAAATATGATTCATATCTGGAAAATATCATATAAATGCGCAAACATATATCATTGTATCACGGACATTTTCTAGGGATAAAAACCCACAACGTCCAACAACTCCATTGTTGTATTACTCACGGAAACCACAAACACTGCGACCCAAAATTGGAGATGTGAAATTAAAGAGTGTAACGGATCGGCGTCAGCCGCCGCACAATTTCCGAAAGGTGGGGATGTGTTTGGCAAAACGGGCGAATAATCATCCTCCAGATCCAGCCCGTGCAGAAAGCTTGATGAGGATTGGACATTGATAGAACAATGGAATGAATCCAGCTCAAGACACTTCTGTATTTGTTTAACATTACCCATGGGTGACTGCGAGAATGAGTATGGCTATGTGGCTGCTAATTAGTGGTATCACATATTTTTCAAACAATAAAAACTATGCATCAGATGATCCCAACATTTTATTTCGTAAATGTATGCTGGAAAGCAGAGGAAAACATGATCGTATTTATTCAAGTTTCGTTTCCGCAACAAAAGTTGGATAATCAATCGGATATCAAATCCCTGACTGTTTACCTTCACGAAACCATCCAATTCGTTCCGTTATCCGTATCAAGCGGATATTCGTACGGATATTCAGTCCGTGCTAGGCTCCAGGTGTCAGTCCCCCGGGCTTTGATCGCAAAAATCCGATCAACTCTTGACTCGGAGACGGTGTGTGGAGCCGTGACAGCAGACCTCACAGATTGAAGTGCAGATGGCGCCACCAGTCATTTTGACAATGTAGATGGCGTGCCTGAATCCAACTGGAACTGTGCGGGTGTGACCAGCTCAACGGTCCTGAGAAACGGACGTGGATCAAATGCCAAGGCTCCTCCGCCGGATATGGTGCACGCATTTCAAGTAGCAATGCAAAAATAATTGCACAAAATAAACTTGCTTCGCCGTCAACTGTCAAGAGATCCCAGTTATGGTAGATTCACGAGTAGTCTGCCCACTATGATCTGCGGTCCTGTGCCTGCAGGTGTGGTGCCATTTACCGGTCCTGTGCCTGCAGGTCTGGTGCTATTTACCGATCCTGTGTCTGCATGTCTGGTGGTATTTAGCCAGCCGCTTGCCCTTGTTCGCCCCGCGCCTTTAATGTCGCACTATATCGGAGTACATTCAGCGTTAAAAACGAGCGCACTTCCGAGAGCTGCCATCAGGCCACGAATAGTGACGCCGCGTGACGCGCCACTGGACTGGAGATAGCTCATGGCGAAACATATCTCTGTAGGTTTTTGTGACATCGGTTTGTCGATGATGAACATGATATTAAGTTTTCCCATACTTGGCTAGGACAAGACACTAGCTAGAACACACATATTTCCACAATCGGATTCCACAATCAGCTTGGATATGTCTCTTAAGCACATTCAAAATATGATGTCATGTCCCAATGCCATGCCCAGCTGTGGATGGTACCCCTAGTGCGGTCACCTGGTACATGCAAATATTCGCATCAGGGATGTACTGAACTTTGCACAACGTGTGAAGCGTTCCGACATCCATCCATAATGAATGTGTCATGCTGAAAATCGCTCATATTCCTAATTATTAGCTTGAAATATCCAGTTATAGCACGACAAGTAAAGTCCAGCTCAATGTCCAGAAGCAATGTAAACAGGGAATTGTTAGCACAATAGTCGCTTACAATCTACTTCTAGCTGCGTATGTGGAACGGTTTTTCTTAGCAAAATATACTGGGATACACTGGGCCGGCATAAAGCTAGCGACCGTTGCAAAATGATCTGCCGACTAGTGCTTTCCCTAGTCATCAAAAGCTAGTGATGCCACTGCTTGCAAGCATCGTCCAAAAATACTGCTTGTCTCGTGTTCCATAATTGTTCGGTCTCAATAACATACTCCTTGATCACGTCTCTGAGCAAGATTGCGTTTTCCACACACTGCCTCACCTCCATACACTGGCCTCCCTCCCCCGCCCACCACCACCTGGTCACGTCTCAGACCAAGACTGCGTACTCCACACGCTTCCTCATCTTTCTACACCGGTCGGCCCCATTGGTCACGTCTCTGACCAAGACTGCGTTTTCCACACGCTGCCTCACCTTTCTAAACTGGCCGCCCCCCCCCCCCCTTGGTCACGTCTCTGACCAGGAATGCGTGCTCCACACACTTCCTCACCTTCCTAAACTGGCCGACGTTCTCCAGCCTGTCATAGTCAACCCCAACGAGTTCGCCGGTGTATACGCTCAGTCCCTCAAACCGTCATCACGATTGCTTGTCAGGTTCCCGTCCCACACCAACATCGCATGAGCAGTGCACTATGCAATCAACGTCGCCCAGCAGCGCAGAAACGCTCGCAGATGGCAGGGCCATCGGTCGGTGGACAGCATCAGCACAGAGTCTAGATCGCCGAGCTGCTTTGAGCAGCCGTATACGGATGCAGATACCGATGTGATTATCACATCACATGGATCAGCACATTGTGATACTCCACGATCTGCGCAAAGGTTCCTGACAAATTTGTCGCTGCATAACCAATGCAATGCTGCACCTGAAAATCAGAACATGTTGTAAAACTATCCTGAACCTTTCAGAAGCAGCGTCAATTAATAGCTCTAAACTAGTAAGGTACGCTAAGTAGCCTATTTTTTGCTCGTGCACCTGGGTACAACAGTGACACCAGTATAGTATGTATTGAACAACACTTGTATTTTATGGCATTCATCGGGAAGCTTTGTTATGGCTGTGTTCAGTGTTATTCACGTGAAATATAATTTAAAAAAACATTGACCAGCACGAGACTTCGGCTGAGTACTTCTGACCAATGCTTTGCTTGTCGAGCTTGCTTATGCACATGCCAAACGCTGACCGGACACTGTAGGCAACCAAAAATGGTGTCAAAAGGTGTTGCACATCACGTTCAATGCACGTGTCAAGCGTCCACCGGCCAACGTCCATCGTCTGTCCACAGTACCCGTTAAAACACTACTTACCCCGTACACCATATGTACGGAGATGTGTGTATAACTGTCATAATGTAGATTATATCGTTACGCTACAATCAAGCAGTGTATCCGACTTGACGTCTTGTTTAAGTTTGGTAACAGTGACAAAAAGTGCTAATGCCGTGTTCCCGTGTAGCCATCGGTAACTTGTTGGTACACCAAGAAGATAGCTTGCCGTAATCAACACTAGTTGGGGGTATTGACATACAATGAGGATAGCCGCCCATGAGAGAGGTACATATATAATAGGATAATAAACAAAGTAAAATGTGGTGTTGGTTGAAATAAATTGAACAGTGCGCATTGGCACCCCTTAATGTTCATTAAAATTAAATTAAATTAAATCGTTCATTTAAACCCAGTGCAATTCAGGGTACATCCAACTATAGTGCGACAAACATCGCTCATCGCACAAACATGATCACTTAGCCCGAAGTTTCAGCGATAAAATGCACATGGGGATGAGTGGTAGTGCCAGGCACTGCGCTTCGCCTGCGACTTAGCCGGAACCTTTCACTTCCGCTGCGGTGCTTCATGATCGTCCTTCGCCTCGCCGCTCATCGGGACGATGTGTTCCGCTCCGGTAGGCGTCATCTGAGCGTGGCAGCAGGTGCGGGATGCGCCGTTCCGCTCCGGTAGGCGTCATCTGAGCGTGGCAGCAGGTGCGGGATGCGCCGTTCCGCTCCGGTAGGCGTCATCTGAGCGTGGCAGCAGGTGCGGGATGCGCCGTTCCGCTCCGGTAGGCGTCATCTGAGCGTGGCAGCAGGTGCGGGATGCGCCGTTCCGCTCCGGTAGGCGTCATCTGAGCGTGGCAGCAGGTGCGGGATGCGCCGTTCCGCTCCGGTAGGCGTCATCTGAGCGTGGCAGCAGGTGCGGGATGCGCCGTTCCGCTCCGGTAGGCGTCATCTGAGCGTGGCAGCAGGTGCGGGATGCGCCGTTCCGCTCCGGTAGGCGTCATCTGAGCGTGGCAGCAGGTGCGGGATGCGCCGTTCCGCTCCGGTAGGCGTCATCTGAGCGTGACAGCAGGTGCGGGATGCGCCGTTCCGCTCCGGTAGGCGTCATCTGAGCGTGGCAGCAGGTGCGGGATGCGCCGTTCCGCTCCGGTAGGCGTCATCTGAGCGTGGCAGCAGGTGCGGCATGTGCCGTTCCGCTCCGGTAGGCGTCATCTGAGCGTGGCAGCAGGTGCGGGATGCGCCGTTCCGCTCCGGTAGGCGTCATCTGAGCGTGGCAGCAGGTGCGGGATGCGCCGTTCCGCTCCGGTAGGCGTCATCTGAGCGTGGCAGCAGGTGCGGGATGCGCCGTTCCGCTCCGAGATGACACCGCGCCGCACATGCAATGTTGTTTGTGGCTCCACCGCTTGGAGACATTAGTAGCAGTGACGCTAATTGCACATGACAACGCATGGCCAGACTCACAATGGGACACGTCTGCTGTCGTCCTCAAGACCACCTGTACTTACCGCAGTCACAACAGAGCAATCCAGTGGTAGTTCGGAGTGAAAACAAACAGCAACAACAGAAGCGAGAAGGTCAGTACCGGAGGCACAAAGCCTGCACCGTGGCTGGTGTTTTCCACCTTATCCGTCTATCCCATGGCGTTTCGGCATACTTCGCACGCACTTGAACGATATCCTTACATTGTCAGTTGTTACGTTATTTGCACGAACCTGGTTTAAAAACTTAAATTTCAATTTATTTATATTTTAATACACAATTTGAGTACTAATAATAAAATACATTTTGCCTCTCATTCGGTCGGCACATCAAGATAATTGCTTTTTAGTCATATTGCTATCCAAACCAATGCTTCTCGGTGATCTGCGGTGCGCATCTACTGAGAAGGGCCTCAGAGAGTCGAGGATCCGAACTGGTGACCCCGACATCGCTGCCGCCCGAGCGCGGGTCACGTCATGTAACCACTCGGCTGTGTAAGGCATAGGGGCCAAAGCATCCCAAGGGGAAATGCAGCCGACAGAAGCTGAGTTATTTACTCGTTGTAACCACCCATTTTCCCGTCTTTAATGATGAAAGTGCCACGAACTGGTCCAATTTGTCATGTTGGAAATCCTTGACATGTGACAGATCTAAAGTCAGTGGAGGCACTGTGTGCAAAACGTTGTACCTTCTCGTCGGCGTACATTCGCACACAAGCTGATGTGTGTGTCTACAAGCCTGTTCTGTATACCCGCAATGGTTTTAAGTGTAATATTTTGTTCACAGTGACAATTTTGAAAGTGCCTCATATAAAATAGACAATGACGGTACAATTAGTTTCCACAAACACGTCCACGGCAATTGATGTAGCTGCTGAGGCATGGCGAGCTGGTAACGAAAAACGTGCCTCGTGCCTCAGATGTGAAGGAAATATTATCTAATGCTCCCCTTCCTCATCTCTCTTCCCCAATCATTTCGGAAATCGTACATTAGCCGCTGAATACGTCAAAATGAAGCGGACATACAAATACAAATGTTAATGCAAATGGAAATGAGGAGATATGTTGCAAGCCGGTTATTCAGTGAACATGCATATAATTTTGGGGACCTACTGCCATGCTGATACATGAAGGCCAAATGATCAACCAAATGCGATACTATCCAGAGCTGAAAGGGATCTCAAATCATTGCACACACACACATGCGCAGCGCGCACACACACATGCGCGCACACACACACACACACACACACACACACACACACACACACACACACACACACACACACACACACACACACACACACACACAAATACATATATATATATATATTTAAATATTTATATATTTATATATATATATATATATATATATATATATATATATATATATATATATATATATATATATATATATATATATATATATATATATATGCATATATACACATGCACTGACAAATGCACAGTCTCTTGCCCATGAGAGTGAAAAGAGCCATGCTGTAATGTAGAAGAATACATGCTATGAAATAATGTTCGTGTTACCACTGTATTTATACCATAATGTATGAGTTGAACACGCTAATACGCGTTATTGTGCCAATAACGCCGTGACAGTGTACCAGCCCCTGAGGCTTCCGTAAACCACTTGGCCTCCTGACTTCCGTGAACCACTTCGTCTCGGCGAGTCTGCCGGCTCGGCTTCGCCCAACATGGGCAGAGGGACAGCGACGATAGCTGGAGGTCAGCGATGCCGTCTCAGGGTCGGCGCCTCTGACTCACGGTCGACAGCAGCGAGAGAAAAATCATTTCCTCGTGCCTCGCAGACACGATCGGTAAATAGTTCGTGAGGAGAGGCGAGGGTGCTTGCTATTATTGATATTCCAAGTGCGGTGTCATTCTGTTGGCAGAGGCCACCGCAGATACGTGCTGGTCGGCCTCGCTGTTTCTGAGCCGAGTTTGCACGTCCGGCTGGAGACTAGAAATGAACGGTTATGTTTGCTCCTACATTAACACACGCCCTGGAGGGTCTCTGAAAATTACGCGCACCGGAGGGGGAAGCGGATTCCGCCCCCGCTAAGATCTCGGCTCCTATTCAAGCTGCAGCAACGAAATTTTCAGGGTGGATGGGTACGGTAGTGCATCCTATTGCGTGCATATCTCATGACCTTAGGTTGATATCTTCAAGGTCAAATAAGGTCACATATGTCAAATGTTCTTGTTTTGCGTGGCTTGGATTGTCATTGTTATGAATCGCTGTGATTGTGTTTAATTGCTCCAAAATGGTCATCAATTATGTTTTGAACATTACTAATGATGCAATGCAGATGCTAGACCCGGAATTTGACCTCAGGTCACCTATATAGCAGCACTTTATTAGGTCAGTTACCTGTTCCAGTTACCGGAACCGGGCCGACCGCCCGACTACTCCGTCGGGCAGCTCGGCGCAATCAGCTTCGCGAAGAAAGGAATGAAGTACATGAATAAAGTATGGAAACGCTTAGGTACACAATGACAAACAGTAGTTTTCAGGATGTGTAGGGAGTAACATGCAAAGCAACATCAGTCGCATGACAGTCATTTGCATTTATGACAAATTCCAGTTGACCAAGTTTGGTTCTATTAACCTGTCATGAACTTGACCTGACTTGACCTCGGTGACCTAACATGACCTTGAAACTATATAGCATAACAATATACATCAAACGAGTCGCTAGTGTTGCCAAGAACACTTCCCTTTTGCCAATATACGGGATGCGCATCAGCGCCGATTTTTATGGTCTGGCGCTACGAAATGTTTTGACTTTAACGGACCCTAACTGGAAATAAAATTGGCAGATTTCCCCTTTTCTTCCTTTAAGCGACGTACCGGACATTTTTAAGCAGGTACGCAAAAATGGTGTATGTCGACCGGTAAAATCTGGAGTTACGTACGAAAAACCGGAGGGGTAGGCGGATTTCGCCCCCCCCCCCCGCCCCTCCAGTGCGCGTGTTAGCATTGACTATCTTAACTTCTGCAAAGATTGACCGTGGGATCCTTCCAACGAGGCGCTTATTTTAAGCTTTTACAATTTTCGTGTACGTTCGTTATTGCTTTCAATTAGACTTATGGGATAATTGTATCGTAAAACGCATCTTTGTAAGCATGTACTTTGATCCTGAAGCATAGGCCGCGGCCTGCTATGCAGCGCGCCTTGGAAGGAGTAGTGCAACTGTAGGCATACGCAAAGCCATAATAAGGAGGCGACGTCGCGACATGCGACACGTTTCGCCGCATTCTCCAGCCGACAGTCGACAGGCTGATGACACAGGGCGGACCGGTCGGCAGTCGCGCCGAGACTCGTCAATGCGGAAACATGGCACTTACAGGGCTGCTGATACAGGCCGTGAGGGCATCGGCCAGAGCAGAATTCCTGACGCATATCCGATTCTCCCCGGAGGGGGTGGGGATTTGCCAGCCACCCATCCCCAGCCATGAAGTACATTCACTCATCCGTCTCTGTGCTGGTGCCCTAACAAATCGCATCGTAACTAGGAACTGTACTTTGAAGCCGTGAATTCGTTGAGATGGCTGATATCACCGAATAACCGAAATGATCTCACATCTCGGAAATATGAAATGTGCTTATATTGAAAGCAGAAAATCACAAAGCAAATACAAAGACATCTGCGACAGATGTCACAACAGTTCACCTGTGCTGACTTTACATAGTTATTAATGTCATAAGGCGAAGAACACTCACTCAGAGCGTAGACACCACATTCTTCATGACGTTTTCGAAGTATTTAACATGCATAAACAATACAAATAACATGGCAATGAAAAAGGCTTTCTGCAACAGTAAGATATGAGAAGCTGGTGACACCAGTTGGAAGGTAACTTGTCTAAGTACGCAATAGATATAGATTTGTCCATACATATTTAAGTTCTGAAGTGTTATATTCGCTGGCCTCTTCCGTCGCCGTGTGAAAATGTTGCTAACGCTCCACGGAGCAGCACGAGAAGCTTTGTTGAAGCTCGGCGCTATGTAGCGTAAGCCTTTGCACGCAGTACCATCGGCCATCATGTAGTGCTTTTGGCACGCAACAGGGTCACGTGATGTGTGTTTTTGCAGGCAGCATCGTCACGTGGAGTGGAGTTGGGTAAACGCAGCACCATAAGGCGTAGTAGGGTTCGGCTACATTAGCAGCACTATCACGTGGTGCATATTCAAGCGTTACGCTCGGTCGCGCTGGCCCGCGAATAATGACCAGTGACGTTGTGAAACACGACCTGACTCGCCTTCGCGGTCGCCGTGTGTAGAAAGCATGCTGGAGACGGCAAAACCGGCCAGACGAGCGGGATAGCTGATGTGAGACACTGACACTGGACTGACAACTGCCCCTCCCCCCCTCCAGCGCGCCTGAAGGCTGCGATACCACGCAGGCACATATGCAGCGTCATATACATCCGACCGGCACATATACAGCGCCACAGACATCCGACCGGCACATATACAGCGCCACAGGCACCTGACCGCTCCCATATACATCACCACAGACATCCGACCGGCACATATACATCACCACAGACATCCGACCTACACATACACGGCGCCACATACACCCGACCGCTCCCATGGGTTCCATTCTGCCCCATGGGTGGAGAAAAATGAAACATGTCTTCAGCAATATGGGTCAAGTATTTAGCTCACATGGTAATCTAGAGAAGTGCTAAGCTCGTGCGATTTTCTCCATTCTCAAACGCATGTAACCATTTACAACAAACCCAAGAGGGGAAAAAATTGTGGTTTGCGTGGCTAAAGAGTGATTTAGGAAAAGAATGGGGAGAGAGAGAGAGAGAGAGGAGTAAGGTAAATCGGGGAAAGAGAGAGGAGAGATAGAGAGAGATGGAGATGGAGATGGAGATGGAGATGGAGATGGAGATGGAGATGGAGATGGAGATGGAGATGGAGATGCAGATGGAGATGGAGATGGAAATGGAAATGGAGATGGAGATGGAGATGGAGATGGAGATGGAGATGGAGATGGAGATGGAGATGGAGATGGAGATGGAGATGGAGATGGAGATGGAGATGGAGATGGAGATGGAGATGGAGATGGAGATGGAGATGGAGATGGAGATGGAGATGGAGATGGATAGAGAGAAACAGAGATATATAGAGAGAAAAGAGAAAGAGAGTAGGGAAAGAGACAATGGAAAGAGATCTTAGCTATGTGAGGTTAAATTACATGGAAAGAACTAGGCACATAACAAATCGTGCAAACCCCCTAAGAGTTCTTCTTCCTCATGGAGTACCTCCGCAGCCTAGTACGTCGTCTACACCAGATGGTCTACGAATATTTCCATGGGAGGGAGGTTGAATCCTCTACCTTCGTTAGCGACGCAACACCCCCACCACGCCAAGAAACGGCACCTCGGAATCCTCAAGTACACCTGGTCAAAGGCTTTCTCGGAATGCGCCTTCGACACCGATTTTATAGTTGTGTCCCTGGAAATAAATACCCTTCCGGAATCAAAAGTTCTCAACCCACTCCTGTGAACCATGCTAATGTCATCATTGTAGGCAGGCACACACCAAACGCGGGGGAGGGGGTTAGCAGAGGATCGTGACCCCACTCAAAATGATCCGGATGGACATTGCATGAACGACGCCTAAGGGTCCGGCTATGCCAAAACCAGCCTGGCCTCTATCCCTGGCTCCCCTCGAACTAACTTTCTGGGTGCGCCACCACTTGCAGGCAGTTATTTCCGATACTCCCACACTATACTGCACGCGACGTCGAGCGGAGAAAAACGGCGTGCATCCTGCTCTGCTCCTTGGCTAAGATTCCATCATATC
Source organism: Ashinkailepas kermadecensis (assembly GCA_034440615.1). Classification (NCBI taxonomy): domain Eukaryota; kingdom Metazoa; phylum Arthropoda; class Thecostraca; family Neolepadidae; genus Ashinkailepas; species Ashinkailepas kermadecensis. Next base: position 23,155 of record JAOTOM010002221.1, read on the forward strand.
ACACATTCCCTCGACTGACCAAAATTATGCCTGATATATTTCTACACGATGTCTGATGGCTATAATCCACAAACTGACGGACACCGCATTCCTGATCAGTTAGGTAAAATGCCACCAAGAAATCGTTGTGTGTAAGGTTAAAAACTATTGAGTCGCCAGGCGTGTCTGCATAGCTAGGCGGATTTCGCCACTTGCACGCCACCCCTCGTGCCTCGATCAGCGGTACAGATCGGAGCAATCCGTTCATGCTCGCGCACAGGCATCACCATCCTTTGTCAGCCCATGTCTGGAAAATCCCCATGACAGCGGTCAGACGTCTTCGCCCGCCGACGGCCCGCGTCGGCCTTGAGTCACGCCACTGTTCCATCGAGTTCTCAGAACGTGGGCGAGATAACCCGCCACCGCCTGGTACGGGCATAGTATAAAGGAGCACCTTGTCACCCCAGCACCAGCCACCCAGCTGACAACGCAGACAGACGGATAATTTGACAGCATCTATTGCACATCGAAACAGCTTACCCCTGACGAAGGGACGAAGGACGAAGGGACGAAGGACGAAGGGCTTTGTTACTTCAACTGCTCTTAGCGCCATGGGTCAATTGCCGTCGCATTGTGGGTACGCTCACGTGATTGACTGTGACGTCGTGACGTGAAAAGACACTCCATTCGTAGGGCGGTTTCCACACTCTATAACTGTTGAACCCACCTGGCTACTAATTTAGATCAACACCGTGACACCGCCGATCGTCAATTACATCGTGTGCATGCGCAGTGAAGCTTTCGATTACGATGCGATTAGAAACGCTTGCGAAAATATTGATAGGCTTTCGGGATATTTTGGTTTGTCAGAAGGCCGCTAACAAGAGCAACTTCTTCGTATGTTTCCTAATCGCATCGTTTTCGGAAGCTTCGCTGCTCATGTAGTCGAGGTGCATGACAGTGCAAAGATCACGAGCAAGCTTTTGCCGGCAGCCTGCACTTCATGGAAATTGAATCACTTCATGTCATATAAATATAGGTAGATTGACTATAAAATAACAGCACATTGGCACAATGCGGAATATATAGAACTTAAATGTGGGCACATGTGTGAATGCAGCCACATATCTAGATGTTATCGTCAAGGAAATTGTTCCGCATTTCCGATGTTATTCTGTGCAAGACTTACTGTGTCTGTTATGCACATTTCTCTTCTTTTTTTGTTGGTTTCTGAGCCCTTACATAAGCTTCCCTGATATGAACCTCGAAGACAATCATGAAACTGCCACAGTAACACGTTCGAATTATCTTGGCAGGTATCCGGAAGGGTCAGCTTTGAGATGCCACGTGGACGATTCCTCCCTCACACAGAAATCCTCTTAAGAGTGCACATGAATCCGTATTACCAGCACAGCCTTGCGGCATCATGGAACACAGGTACATATTCTTGTTGGATGTGCCCGGCGCCGGCATGAAGTTATCATGCTGCATCTATCATTGTTGTACTGATTGCATCCAGCTACTAACCTCCAATAGAATATGCGCAGGGCTTTAGCGCTGTGTCAGGCTGTATGCCACTGGTTCGTGTTGACCGCAGCAGATAATGCCGACAAAAGGATCAGGCAGCCCAATCACCTACCTGAAAACAAAACAATTTATCATGGTATCTGACACAATGAGCACAGCGAAAGATCACGCCAAACGACGACTGGAGATCCTCGAAGTGATTCACATGTCAGACAATGGTTCGCAATAATTCACCAGGTGCACGATGTCTCGGGATACGTTCTTGCCTGACGGACCGTCGCTGGGGTGTGTGCCAGGGGACAGGGGACAAACGAACCCTAGGAGAAACCAGAGGCCTACGACCCGAACAAGAATGTCCGTATCGTTTGTATGAGAATCTTGCCATTTTGTTTTACAAACAGAGACGTGTGACCCGAACTAGAATGTCCGTATCGTTCTGATTAAAGTTTGGCTACCTTTTGGACAAACATAGGCGTATGGCCCGAACAAGAATGTCCGTATCTTTGATGAGAGTTTGGCTATTTTTTGCCCGGCGAAACGCAGGTTTTGTTTATGCATGACCTGCTTGGTGTTGATTACACCAGTGGTCGGTTATCAAGTGACTGAAGAATGCTTTGTATCATCATTTCGAGTGCTATTTTGTGTGTGTCTCTGGTGTGTTGTTGCACCGTTTTCTAATGCTGCGCATGGTTTCTCCTCTGTATGTCTGGGTGTTGTAGTGGGCGCATATGTTGCATGCGATGATGCATATGACTTCCTTGAAATGACATTTGCTTTTCAAACCCGAGTTACAGCTATTGCGGCGAAGTCGTCTCCCAGTAGGGGGGCGGGTAAGCTAGCCTATTGTGCAGATTAAAAATATACGCACCAAGCCTGGCACACATGTAGACAAATGTATTTTACCAGATCCCGATAGCCATCACGCAACTCCCCTGAGGGCCGCGGCGGTCATTTGCTAACATTACCGCCACTGGACATCCATCCAAGCAAAACATGTTTTCTTCTGCAAAGGTCAACGTTTTTGGATCCAGACATGCTAGATATGTTCATCATAATTGCTAGTCACATGCAGGACACTACTCATGATAAGTAATGTATATGTTGTAATCAGTATGATGATAAGTACTGATAGTAAGCTCATTATAATCACATTATTAAATAGCAGAAAGTACCTCCGATCATTCGGATATATTTTGACACCAAGCCTTCTTCAACCGTGATGAATTTTATGCACGGTTTCATCTCAGGACAAAACAGGATAATAAGGAATGGAACGTTCCGTTCTGAATATTAGTCTTCAGCCAGGCAAGAGCTAGGCCAGAACAGAATACAGACAAAATAAGTCACGACACAAACAAAAACAGCCACCAGGATCCAGATAAAAACATCTCGATTACACACAGGAACACGACCGGAGTATAGTGCTGTCCGGCGTGGTGTAGTGGCTGATGGTTGTTGTAACAACGTTTGCGTATGGTTGGTGTGTATTGGTGTTGTGGTGTATGGAGCCGGTGGTATGAAGAACCACATGGACATGTGTGCATTAAGTATTTATTTCTGGTTCCTAATTTTCATGGGCCCTGCTCTTCTCAGCTGTGCAACGTCTTTGCATGTGTTGAGAATGCTACTGTTAAATGATACGGAGTCCATGGTTATGTTGGTGTGATAATCCCCGGTGTATTTCTGATCAAGTGCAGTGGTGTATTTCAAATACTATTGTTTGTGTCTCTGATGTGTTCATTAAATCGTTTTATAATGCTGCGTTTGGATTCTCCTACTCCAGGAGAATTTGGATTCCTCTCCTCTGGGAGAATAGGTGTTGAAAGATGCGTAGTTGTCGAAACACCCACGCTTCTGTGATTGTGTTGAAAGTCTATGTCTTGGTGTTTGCATTGCACGTAAGGTATTAAGCGAGTTACTGGGTATTACAATTGAATCAAATTGGAACATTTCGCTCACTGAAATACAGAAAATCTTCCCAACAAACAGTAGATTTAAGCCACGAAAGTTTAATTTATTCCAAAAACGAGCTTCAAAGCAATTGGTGGTATCAGAGGAATCGTCCCCGCAGCCTACTGTGTTTATCATGCATAATTTCATGCTCTACTATCATGGTCCTGATATCATGGATTACTTGAAGTTACCGTATGCCTTCATTGTCCCACAAGTTGTTCGCGTTTGAGGATTTTTGAACATATGGATGCTTGCTTGTATATATTTTCATGCACATTTCGGTGGGTTCTGTTTCACGCTGGGGACAAACAACACCCTGACTGCCTCTTTTCTTATCAAGCTTGGTAGGAGTGGGGGATGCAGATGTACCAAGTTTTTTTTCCAGTAACAGCCGTGAAGGCGTGCAAAGCGCAGGGATATTTCAGGTCTGAGCTGTTCCCTTTTCACTAATTTTAGGCATAAAAAGAAATATATTGGGATCGTGCCAGGCCATGAAAACATAATGTAGTGGTGACAGCATTTCAGGATGTTTTTCGACAAGGTCATCGGCTTGCCACAGACATTTCCTATTGGTGTCATTCAGGACCCACTTGCAGATTGTTGTTCAGAGTAGACAAAATGAATTCTGCCAATATTATTTGGTCACGTTTATTCAATATCACGCTGAATTTGAAGCAAGGAGCCATGCAGCACGAGTTTCCAGGTTACATCTGACGTATTTTAAACACAGGACCCGATTGTATCGAGTCATTTCGGACCTCGGTGAACGTCTTACCTACAAGCCGACCTGATGCTTGAACAGAGCCAAGTTGGTGGACAGATCAAGCGTCCCCCTCAAACCTAGCAAAGCTTAACGTTGCACCAATGGTATTATGTGCAGAAAAATTGCATTAAACATGCGCGTCTCCGTATCCAAAGTCAATTGGCAATTCGCTGACCTATAATGGCGTATAATTATAAGCAGCCTGGTATGAATGGCGCTGGAGTAACCGCATTATGCCGCTGAAGTAAGGCTGCAATAACCCGTCTGGTATCGACAGTGATGTGCCACGGTTGCTATTAGTATGCACGTATAGTCGAGATCAGGTTTATATCTCCCGGGGACATTGAGATTCCGTTTTCTTCAGCGCCATCACTGCGTGCTCAGACTGGACCGGTTGGCAGTTTATACACAGTGTACATGCGGGCGGGCGCAGCGCACTGCAGCCAGTCCTGCAACCACTCCACGACATCGCGATGAGATCAGCTAGTGGTGGTATGTACACCGCCCAACCGGACGCACCCATCCACGAGGCACTGCCTCCTCACGGTGCAAACGCCATGAATCACGACCGGACATACCCATCCGCGAGGCACTGCCTCCTCACCGTGCACACGCCATAAATCCGGACCGGACATGCACATCAGTTAGGCACGGCCTCCTCACGGTGCAAGCGCCAGAATCCGCACTGCATGCAGCTGGAAAACATCTGCAGCGTCAAGCCCACAAGCCCACTGGAGGTATCGCAAATATCAGCTTCAGACTCAACAGCTTCACAAACAGACACACAGACAGCTTCAAGAAGACATGCTTCAAAGCCATTCGGCTCGGGCCTCGATGGCATCTGCAGCACGTTGACAACGAACTGGAAGCATGCAGAATGGGGCATCGACGGCGTTCGATCTCTCAGTCATTGGCATGCTTTTCGTGTTGACTACATCGCCATAGATCACGTCATGGAAGCCTGTCACGCGGCATCCACCCCTAATGTCACCATGATTACGCGGCATCCACCCCTAATGTCACCATGATTACGCGGCATCCACCCCTAATGTCACCATGATTACGTAATCGCAGTCAGAGGGCAATCCCTAATGTCGCCCCGAGCACGGATTCGCAGTTATAAGTCAGTTAAGTTGGGTGGTTATTTGTGACGTTGATTCGGAAGGTAACATCTGACTAGAAAGCTTTCAAACATAGGAACAAATAACTAAATATCAATGAATGGAGAATGGATCGATATGGGGGCTCAGTGAAAGGCCATTCGGCTTCCCTTCCTGCATTTTCCCCGGGAAACTAGTATTCGGAAGAAGACAGGTGTGTATCAGCCTCACCCGCCGCTAATTTGCTTCAGAGAGTGCTGAGCTCTCTGACGGGACGACCAGTCACCCGGAGTGGAACATCAGCACCAATTGGCATTCGGTAAAGTCGCAATTTTCGAAAAGAATACGCTATCTGAAATTAATTTAACCTCAAGAAAAGACCGAAAGAAGCCAATGGAAAGCAACTGAAACAATTTGTTTTCGCTTTCTGGTGGTTCCACTCACATTAGATTGTTCCGCAGTAAGCCATCTCAATGTGCGGCCGCCAATATCCATGGCGTAAATATCCAGTCACATTCCAACCAGCTTCAAATTCTTTTACAACTCACGTTCCAACCAAAACATATCACACATGTTTCTAAATCATATTATCGAAGTTGGATATTGGTGTTTTCTGCAGGTGGGTGCTAACTTCCTGCTTCTGCGGCTGTGCTCGAACCACCTGGAAACACTATCTGCATTTCCGAGTAAGATGCAAACCTCACTTTTGAAATGGACAAGAGCTGTGCTGCCAAAGCAAATGCCTTTAAACCTGGCTTGTGCGTGGCCGATGGCGTGTTTATGTCTTGCCTACGGTCTGGTGATGGTTCAGTCTACCATTGGTACGATCCAGTCATGGTCCCGTCTACCCTGGATACGATCCGATGATGATCCAGTCTACCCTGGGTGCGATCCAGTGATGGTTCAGTTTTATCAGATCAGATGCCACTGACGAATTAACATCAAAACCGTCAGCCGCTGCACCACTCAAGTGACAAGGTAGAAGTGACAAAGTAATGCAATGCGAAGCATCAATTTATAATCGATCTCTGTCATTCATAATAGATATGCTGCCGCTGACACTGGTAGTTGCTTTTGAACGCTTTCATCCGAACATCACATTTACCATATGCCACAAATTTGAAAGCAAGAAACAGCAAGATTGCGGGAAATTACATCCTTCTGAGACATATTATTCGTTGGCAAGCGCACATATTATTTTTCCATCTTCCCGTGAAGCTTCGCGGTAGATATGTGCTGGAGCTGCTGCGCGGACCGCTGCAACTGGCCGCCACTGCTGGGGTACAACAGGCCAGCAGATGACGGCATCGCGGTCGCAGATTATACGCCAGCGATGGGCCAGTTTTCGGTGCACTTGGTGTTGCCATGCCTTGTTTATGCTGGCAAACGTTTACGAACGACAGCATCACCTACAAGATGATGTTTGATGATTACAAGATGATGATGACCGTCATATGAGAGATCGCAAAGGGAGCAAGGGAATGGGTCAGGCACAGTCAATACTCACAATACTCGATTTGCTGACGCAAGGCTTATCTTTAAATGGAGTGCTCCTTGACTAATGCTGACTTCAGAACAAAACAATTGGAACGACGGAACAATACGGCTTGGTATAGGCCACTGGAGCCGATACGCACCTCCGAAATTGTCGCCTTATCCAATGCTAATATTTTGCTAACTTATTGGCGAATCTCCCCGCCAGCAAAGCGATGTGAAAAGTTGTAGCTCAATGTATATGTGCAAGACCATTAAATGTAACGTGAAGCGCCAAAATAGCAGGATCCCATATGTCCAAACCGGTATTATTGGCAATGTACACGTACACAGCCACCATTGTGGCCACCGTCATGATGCATGTACTGAAGTGGTTGGTAGTATAACATTAACAATGTGCATGTACCCAGCCACCATTGTGGCCACCGTCATGATGCATACACTGAGGTGTTATGTTTTGGTTTGCAATATAACATTAATAATGTACATGTACCCAGCCACCATTGTAGCCACTATCATGATGCATACACTGAAGTGTTATGTCTTGGTTGCTAATATGACATTGCTAAATCGAAGATAAGATTTTATTAGAAAGCGTATTTCGACCAATAACAAATGAAAGATGTCATGAAACGCTTCGCTGTTAGATCACCACAATCTTGAAAGCCAATAATATTCGATGACGGCAGGTTCAAATCGGCTATTATATAGTTGTGAATTACGATAGACATGCTGTTGTGTCATGTTCGAATTATGTTTCATACTAAGATATCCTCATGCTCGCCTTGCTATTTAAGCAGACCAAATGGCACAAATGGACCCTCCCTGCGACGTGGGCCGCTTTTTTTCCACCAGACGAGAAAATCCAGGGCAAAGAAACATTAATGGTAACAGATCAGCAGTTGATATCACTTAAAGCAGCCCGCTCAAATTGTTCGAAGATAAAAATATCATGGAAAAAGTATCAATTCGGTAATAAGCCATGTTCAGACACGAATAAATGCATTGTGTATGCCTTACATTAATATATTATAGAGATCAAATCCAACCGCCTCTCGCCTCCGCCACCCCACCAATTATGGGCATGCATTTGAACTGATATTGAGTAAAAATACGCGGTCAAAGAAATCGTGCAGCTATTTTTCCACGCAGTAGCTATTACATAAATAAATGAATGTATCCACACATGGGGTATGCTAAAGACAAAAAGTTCTGGGGGCACTTGGAACTTAATGTAAGTCCAGATAGAACTTAACACTCGCACGTCCGGCGGTCCGCGCCAACTTCGCATGTCCGGGGGGGCAGATGTCTGCCCCCCTAAAATTTCCAGAACTACGCCAGGTAGCGACAAACGGAAAACGGCGTTGGATAGCTGGTGACAAGCTCTATCGAAAGTATTTCGGTCATTTTTTCGCTCAGGTCAATATTTAGGTCACTGGGTCATCATAGGTCGAATTCGACCAGATCGGGTGGAACCCTCAGATATTGACACATATCTCAGGACCTGTAGAAGATAGAAACAAACGGCGAATGCTTTTCGACAGCCCTTGAAATGTGCTATCGACAATACGCTGTGTGATTTAAGGTCAGGGCAACTTCGAAACTATGACCTCAGGTCAAGTTCATGAGGTAGCCTAGGGAGGTCATGTAATGTATCAATCGACACGTCTTGGCGATACAAGCACAATGACGGTAATTTCAGCCTTCTAGCTCAATGCAGTGCGATATAATGCGCATAAATATGCTAGTGATCTCAGGTGACCTCAGATGACCTTGGTGAGGTCACTGAGCAAAAATGTCAGCGGTAACATTGAAAATAGCTTCCAACTACACGCCATAACCGTTGTGAGGTCATTCCGAGAGCAAATATGTAACCAGGAAACATTTGTATATTTTACCATAGGCCTATAATGGGGGAAGCCATGGCCGCGACCTGACCTCAGGTCAATGCTACGAAAAAACGAGATATATATTATAGTTCCTGATGAGATCCTGACGTGTTATAAGTTTGAAATAAATCGCCCAATTATTGTGGAAGTGATGCCACCTAGACTCCGAGGGATGTTGGGTCACTTCGCCTGACCTGGTGACCTGACTTGAGATGACCCAGGGTCAAAAAATTATGAGCATATGCGGAAAAGACTAACGAACAGCCATATGAGGTTTGGCCTTGCTAACCCGATTAGTATGGCGGCAAATTAGGAAAAACCGCAGGGGGGGCAGATATCTGCCCCCCCCCCCCCGGACGTGCGCGTGTTAATAGCACGCATTCCTTTACTGTTACATGACAACACGCAGCCAAAACATTCCACTTCAAGGTTCAACCAATGAATCAAGGCTACAAATAGGTCACTCAACCTACCTCTCACTTTCCTTGCAATAATGCGATGATACCAATCTGCACATTGAGGTCAGGTCAAACAGTATATTTTTGCAGTTAAGCCTCGCTGCGGCACGATGGCATCTCAGTGAATCACATCAGCGCGATGGGCACCCTGCACTCTTCCACAACTATTGGGTCGATGTGACATGTAGTGGCTAGCACGGTGCTCCGGAGCCTGAGGCCGTGCACCGTCTGCACGGCTCTGCACTGTTCTCACTGAAGGTCGTCTGTATGTATGGCTCCGACTGATAATCGTCTGGTTCTGATTGATGGTTATCTGGAGCTGAGTGATGGCTGTCTGGTCCAGTGGCGTAGCCAGGGGGCGGACAGGGCAGCCGCCCCTGGAGAGTCGGAGGGGGCCCTCCAGGCGGACGCCTTCGGGGGGACTGGGGTAGCGGAAAAGGTCCTGGGCCGACAATGATGACCCCGAGTCAACAGAGAGTGCCCTCAAGAAAATGGTGAGGGCCCTTGGATGGGCCAACGTGAAGAGATCGACAAAGGACCCCAGATAGTTGGAAGGGCCACCGAGTTGATGGAGAGGGTTCCGATCCAATATGAAAGGTCCCTGAGCTGTCGTCGGAGCCCAAGCCGAAGAAAGGGCCCCTGACCTGATAGACAGGGCCAAACGTTTGAAAAGGGGCCTCCGGCTTGCCGGAAAGGCCCTGGGTCGTCAAAGAGGGCCCCCTAAGACGACGGAGAGGGCCCTGGTTGCACGGGAGGACCTCGGGCCGCCAGAAAGGGTCCCTGGGCCGACGGATGGGGCTCGAACCGTATAAAGGTCCCTGGTCTGATGAAGGGGGCCCAAACTGTTTAAAGAGAGTCTCCAGTCTGACAAAGGGAGCCGTGGATCGCCAAGGAGGGCCCCTGTGCCGACGAAAAGGACCACTAGCCGCGGGAGGACCCCGGGCCTTCGGAGAGGGCCCAAAGCCGGCATGAAGGGCACTGGGGCCGATGGAAGCCGAAACCGCACTGGGGGCGCCTGCGTGATAGAGGAGGCCCAAGCTTTTGAATAGGGGACTAAGGCCGGACGGAGTATCCTGAGCCGTGAAAGTGGGCCACTGAATCGACGGATGGGGGCCCGGGCAGGACGTGCAGAGCCATTGGGTTGGCTTTGGCTCACGCCGATGGAGACGAGGTCAGAGCCGACAGCCGCCTCGGGCTGATAGGCCCCCGAGTTACGGAGGCGATCCGGGCCGATGCGGAGGATTCCTGGTGTGCTACGTAAAAGGCATCTCAGCCCATGGAGGGGCCCGGGCTGCTAAAAATCAGTAGCGTTTCCAAGGGGTGAAGGGGCATCCCTAGCGAGTCCGATGGGACGCTCCAGACGACCGCCTGAGGGGCAGAGATATATCCGGGGAAATGTTAACACATTTAGCAATGTGTGTGGAAATGGCCCTTGAGACCTGAAGATGTCTGCCCTGAGGTTCGGCAAGGGCCGTAAAGAAAAGAGAGTCCGATAGCTGGAACACCCATACCAGTTGGAAAGAGCAGTCTCAGTTGGAATGGGCCCCTAACAGCTGAGGAAGGAATAGACAGGGCGTGTGAGGGCCAGAGATGGCTGGGATGGTCTTTGTATCTGAAAGGAAGGGCCCCTGCGGGATGAACAGGATCCCTAAGAGCTGAAGAAGACCAGTGAGGATTCATCTCAGATCTGAAATGCCCCGGAGATAAGAGCTAGATAAAACCATTGAGGACGTGATTGGCCCCTGAAGGAAGGAGAGGGCACTAAGGGATGAAGAGGATCTCGTGAGCATCAGAGAGGACTGGACTAGGATTATTATGAGGATGAGAATGGTCCCTAATGGATGAACCACGTCCCCTGAGAGATTATAAAAATCCTGTTGACTGGCGATTGATGTGAGGAATACCGACGGCCAGCCTCAGAGCTAGAATGCTCTTGAAACCACAAGAGCTGTCGATGATTGGGACGTGCTCCTAGCAGCTTGAGAGGTTTCTTGAGGGCTAACAGAGCCCCCAGAGCTAAGGAAGCCCTTGAAGATGGAAACACTGTCAAAGACTGGGAAGGGCGCCTAACAGTTCGTTGGTTAGTTAGTGAGTTATTTTGGCCTTAGGGCGCTTCGATCAGACCTGATCATTCGCGAATAGAGACCCCAACAGTTGAAGAAGACCCCTGATAATTGAAAATGGCCACTAAGCGCCGGAGAGGATTAGACTTGGATCCCCAAGGGGCTTTGAGGGGATCCCTATGAGAAGAGCGGGGCCCCCTGAGATTCAAAGAGAGTGTCTTAGGCCTAGCGATGGTTGTGAAGAATACTGAAGGCCAGTGTCAGAGCTAGAATATCCTTGTTAGCCCGAAAGACTGTCGAGGACTGGGGGGTCCCCTGAGAGCTGGAGCGGTCCGGACTGTGATGCTCCTGAAGCTTGGGGAGACGGTGACGGGTGGATATGGGTGCCGCTATGATTGGCAGAGAAGTCATTCAGATGAATATGTCGCTGATATGTTCGAACCAGCGCAATCTCAGTTTCATCAGGGTTGATTTTCAAACAGCATCCGCAAACCAAGCGCCAGCAATCTCAAGGGTCGCTTCTGTTCGCGATTTGAGGTCACGAGATCGCTGGGGAGAATACAATAGATGCATCGTCAACATGCATAACAACCTGGCAACCATCGTCACGACACGAGGTGGAAAATGGTCAGTAAATAACAGAAACGGAACTGGTCTTAGTAGCAAACCCTAAACCACCAGTGGTGTGCCGGTGAGTCACCGGCGTACCACTGAGATCACCCCCACCGCACTGAAAGCACCAGCCCGGCCAATTTTGGACCAAATGTGAATAAATGCCATACCAGCAAATTGTTTCAATAAGCCGAAAATGTTTAACACAGAGACGAAAGCTTTTGAGGTGTCTACACTGGTAACACATGATATCAGACCGTTACCCATGTCGTCCAGCATGCTGATTTGTGACGTCCAACATCATCGTTTCAGTGAATAGCCAGGTCTAAAACCGTGTTGCTCTCTGCATAGCATGGTGTGCTAAAGAGGTCATCAGATAGTCACGTGCTGCCCTCTCAGCCACCTTCCCAACAGTTAGCAAGCTGAACAATAGTCTGCACTGATTGGGGTTGAGTATTACAGCCTGTCCTATGAAGCATCATGACCTTGGCAATCTTCCAGTCGGCAGGCAACACACCTGTCACTTGTGACTCGTCCACAACCTTCAGCAAGCCAGGCCCAATGACTGGGAAGGTCATACGTATCACAGCGACAGTGATACCATCTTCACCGGTGGCTTTAAAGCCAGACATACGGTGTATGATATCAGATAGTTGTCACTACCGTTGGCTGCACGCGAAAAGCACCACCAATCGCATAGCTAGGACACCGGGCGAGGCGCGCGTAGTCCTGCCTGTGTCACATGCGACGGCCACCCGAGAGCCCACAGGCGCAAAGTGCGTGCTGATCATGTCAGCCCAATTACTAGTTTGATTACGGCGTGATATTGACACAGGGTTTTTTTCTAGACGATACCAGGAATCGCGGAATGGCTTCCCGTGTTTGCCGACGGTAGTGCTGGAAAGATGTCCCAAAAGATGCTGAGCTGCTTCGTCTGGTTGCGACACATACGATTGCTACCACGTGTTTCCGGTATTTGGTTGTAGCAATAGGCTGCGCGCGAGAGATCGCATGCATGCATCGAGTCCGCAGTTCATCATTGTCAGCAAGCATGTCATGTCAGGTCATGCACCCACCATGTTATGGACATGGTGGGAGCTTTCGTCGAATTGTTACGAGCGGCATATGATATAGTCTTGGTGCATGTCATTGCATTGCTGTCATTGTTTTACATTATCCTAGGTGTACATTAATAATATCGCACCAACCAGCGGCAAATGCCACTATGCTGGCGCCCTTCCGCCACCGTTGTGTTAGCGAACGGCCGCTGGCACACAGCCAACGGGGACTGCAACGCCGTGGAGCACCAACAAATTCACGTGCAACGGCATGGGCTGTGTGGGCTTCAGGTAAAAAATACGCAGAAAATAATGGAGTATTATAGACCAGCTACATTGGAATTGTAGCTGTAAAATCTGAATATAAAAGAAAAATCCCCTCCGTAGTCGACTATAGTGTGTACGGCCCTAGCTATGGGCCCTACGCGAATGGGCGCTAATGAGACCACATGCTTTTACTAGCGGATCCCATGGGAGGAGCATTCAGATCATGCTCCCCTGAAACAACAAGGCAATTTGAAGAAAATCTGATACTTGGGATACAATTTTGACAAGTAGCACATCTGATCCGGACAATTTCGCTTTTGATGTAATTACTACGTTTAAATTACTTTTAAGACGTTAGGATTTGAACATCTCAGAAACGGAACGTCTTCAATCGCCTTAATCCGCTTCTATTGTTCTAAGAACTGTTGCGTTTTAAAACGAGGTAGATCTGATTGGCAGCACTGGAAGCTAAATTTGAGCTTTGTCTTAATAACTGCATCAGGTAATATGCTAATGAAAACTGACAGCTACAAAGCCTCTATGAATGTGTATTGCCCGAAGTTCACAATCATTGACACAGTAACAAGATAACTGAGCATTTATTTGCACCACGATGAGGTACAGCTGTAACTTGTATTGTAAAACTCTTCTTCAAATCAAGAGCAGAGTGGAAGGCTACGCTGCCTCGTCCCGCTTCCTCCCATCAGCTGAACATCCTACCCATAACAGAGCAAGAAAGAGTCTTTGGATTTGGTATGCAGCTCGTGCATCACACCTTCCGCATTCAAGTTTTGTGTTCGACCCATGTAATGCTCACCGGCCTTTGGAGTCGGCGGCAACTGGCAGTTCCCACCGGGGCTTTTTGCACGCCCTGAGATTCCGACCTCTTGGTCTGGTAGCTGCTTCATGAGACGTCGGGTCACAACCCGGCGGGATTCCAGATGACTGTGTCATCCACCATCCTTCTTGTGAATTCACCACGCAACTACGACCGCGATATTCAGCGCATGCCTTAATAACAGCCACCGCCACTTCTTTCCTTTGATAGTTTGGCGACAGTCGGCTAGAAACCCGTAGAGGATATCGATAACCACCCTCCCCTTCCCCTTCCATGTGCTCATTATATTTACTGACCGCAGCTCGGATATGCACTGACAGGCGTATTTTTCTTCTTCTTTTATTCCATTTTGCTGTTCCGATGTTCTCAAGCCCATATGCCCTACTAACAGCAGACATGGGTTTGTTGTCGTGTCAGTGGATGATGGCTACTTTGCCGCCCGAGAATTCCTCGCACATGCCTGTCTCCTCTTTTTTCCTCACACTGACTTCTTTCAGTGGACATCTTCAGTCCTGTTTGCACGCACTGTGCCCGTGCATCGCAACCCCTCATCGCCAAGGGCTCTGCAGATACTTGTTGAGAAGAAGTTTGCGTGGATGGCATAGTCGGACAACAGTGAGAGCGGACATAATTTGTCTTATGACATGTTTCCCTCGTGGCATCTCTGCACCTGTGCTGTCTTTTGCAATGTACACGACGAATGAAAGAGGACATCCATGACTGGAAGTCGTCGCGCACATTTTCATTCCAACTTGATTGGTTTACTTCTTTTTTTTCGTGCATCCCTTCTGTATTTTCTTTTTTCTTTTTGTAGATAGACCACCACCGATTAGTAGAAAGGAATGCGACCCTGGGAAAGCAGTGGACAGATAGCATGCTAGTAACGACCACATAATTCCCAGGGTCACAAGATGAAAATATTAGGGGAGTACAGAAATGATGAAAACATTTCATTTCTGACATTTCTGACATTTCTTGTTACCTGAAGCGCAAGTTCGGGATGCTGAGGGCTCACCTTACCATTTTAAATTTTAATGACGATCCGCTGTACCACGCGATTCAAACTTTGTTTAGTTGTGATGAGCGTAAAATTTGGCTTACCGTCCGGCAAACGAAATTTAACCAAACCAAATTTTATTTTTTAAAAATGTATGCTCATCACAACTAAACACGATTAGAACCGCGTGGTACAGCGGACCGTCATTAAAATATAATCTGGTAAGTTCAGCCCTTCAGGTAACAAAACATGTCACACATGTGGCAATGGCCTGAAAGGAAGATGTCGAGTAAAAAATGCAGTTTATAAGGTGACGTGCATCACTTGTCTATTCGCTCTCTATGTTGGGAAAACGATACGCCCAGTAAGGGAAATATTTAATGAGCATTTGTGGGATGCACGTCTCCGACGTCCCTTCACTCCCCTAGGCGAACACATGACGGAGCAGCACTTCAACATGAACCATCCGGAAACCAATGAAAATTTCAATATAGATATCCTAGGCATAGCGAAAGCCGGCGCGGACTAAAAAATCGTAGAATCCCTTTTTATTCGTGAGCTGAAACCAAGTATGAATTCCTACCAATCGTCATGGCATGTATCGTCGGTTATCAATTTTACGGATGCTTTGCGTGTGGCTGACAAATTATCGCGTACGCAGGGTCCTAGAGAACTGTCCTCAGAGAAAGGCCCATGAATTGAATATTGATGTGTGTAAACGGTATAACCTTGATGTCACAACTGCGTACCCTCTGCCGCCAGGTAGACGCGTTCGTGTCGCGACGGCATCCACCTGCCGTCCCAGTCTATGCATGCGTACGTTAGGTTTGTTTTTCTTCTTTTTGATGTTTGTAGGTGCGTGTGGTCATTTTTGTGTTCACTTTGTTTTTTTATCTCGCAGTGGAGGTAGGGAATGGATTTTGTCGAGTTGTTGTGCCTGCAGCAATTTTAATTTTCGACTTGTTCGCCGATCGCAACGAGTGCATTGTTTGACAATGGCCTATGGCCGAAACGTCACAATACATATTTACAATTTTTATAACATTGATCGTTCCTGGATCTTGAAGATCAACTTAGCTTTTAATTTATACACAATGATTGACCAGGAAATGCGGGCATTTCTGAACTATGTACGTAATACTTAATCTTGAACAGGTCGGTGACCTTGATCTTTGCACGCGACACCTGTGTTGAACGATCTTCAGCTTGCTCATCAATAATGAAGCACGGAATCGCATTTGTCTTACGACCAGGGTTCCCAAAGCTACCGCAACTGACGCAAACATCCACCTGCTTGACCTAGCCTGGAACATTAGTCAAAAGAGATGGAAAACATTCCCACAAATATATAAATGTTCCAGGATGCAGCTGCCCCATGCCGTTTGCCACATCTCTCTATATTGCATGAGGTATTCTGTGTTGCTTCTCCCGATGCGGAGGACTTTGTCGTTATTGATCAGCGGCCAGACAGGTGCAGAGATGGTTTGTCACGTGCTCCTCCGAATCTGTCAAACATTAACACCACGGCATGCTAAGGACGATGCAGTTTGATAGAAAACGATGTACACGTTAACAAAGATACGTATATGTTCCGCTATATTCCATACACATTTATTTCCATCTTGATCGATGCTTCAGCTCACCCTTGGTATTGACAACAAATAGTCGGTGCAAAGTGCATATGACCATGTAAATCTGAAGAAATTCTAGCACATGTAATATATGTGACAAAGTAGCATCCGTGGGGAAGGAGTACTTAGCCGGGCGCCTGACTGGTTTAGAAGATAAGGCAGATAGAAACTTGCCTCACCAGGATATCATCTCGAGCATTTAGTCAAGAAGTTCAGTCATCTCAGTCCTGTTTCGAAATCGTACGTTGGATTACCTATAACTTTTCCGCTGTTATGTTTTTTCCTGTAGCCAAACATCAAGACAATCATGTAATGAAGCGTTGGCTTCCTCAAGAACGCCCTCTTTCCATTCAATGCAGCACTTCGTGCTAATCAGTAACTAGCCTCTATACAATTAGGCATATTTTCGATCGTCGTGAGAATGTACGTTTGCGTAGATGTATATACATCAATAAACCGCCTAACAAACAGCCTACATATGCATTATGCAGCTATGGTCAAGGACAACGCAGTTCAGAGCATCACAAGACTGACATGGACATGTGTTTTCCTCCGCTGTTAGGCATGAGCTCAATATTGAGCTCAGTAAGGAGGCAGATACCATGGATCTGAGGAGTGTAGAAATACGCGCGCCTCGGCGTTATCGTGCGGAATATACGGCACTATCTGCGCAGATGTCGTCAACCGACATGACAAAGCCGGTTTCCTCAGACCGGTCATAGGCCGCCGGCATTTGACGACTCGCCGGCGAGTGAAACCACGGCAATCCTCATTAATTCAGCACGGAAGTCATTGTGCGACACGGCATTGGCGCTGTAGCGTTGGCAACTCCCCACTGCGTGAGGTGGTGGGCGTCTGTTCCAAGAGCTTCCCTGCACGGTCGACGGATTCATTATGGACGCTGATAATATACAGCTGCCTGTCCGTACCTACCACGGCGGCGGCCAGCGGCTTCACACCGCTGCCTGTCCGTGCCTACCACGGCGGCGGCCAGCGGCTTCACACCGCTGCCTGTCCGTGCCTACCACGGCGGCGGCCAGCGGCTTCACACCGCTGCCTGTCCGTGCCTACCACGGCGGCGGCCAGTGGCTTCACACCGCTGCATGTCCATGCCTACCACGGCGGCCAGTGGCTTCACACCGCTGCATGTCCATGCCTACCACGGCGGCCAGTGGCTTCACACCGCTGCCTGTCCATGCCTACCACGGTGGCCAGTGGCTTCACACCGCTGCCTGTCTGTGTCTACCACGGTGGCCAGTGGCTTCACACCGCTGCCTGTCCATGCCCACCACGGCGACCGCCAGCGGCTTCACATCATTTTGAGATGCGGAAAATTTGTCAAAGCATAGGGCTGGACAGAGACGCGGCAAGATTGTGAAAATAAGACAGTTCCCTTGATATATATTCATTTAAGGTATATCTAACCACGAAGGACACCAGAATAAAGTTTTCGCTGAAACGCCATATGGTGACACCCGTACGAAAAATCACTCATTTGTTTCCAAGTCACCTTCCGGGCCTCTATGGAAATGATGCGGATTCGCCAGACGATGCGAAATCCCCATACCCACTATTTGATTGCATCCGCCAGAGCGGTTGCACACGGATGGGGGCGCTAATTTCTGGCACAGCTGCTATCGTGGAGAGTAACTAGGACATGATGAAAATTGTGCGATTTATTTTTACTCACACTGGTGCTTGAGTTTATTGTATTCGGCCTTTCCGGTGTCATTGATCATCAGGTATTTATATTTTACAGTCAGTTTCTTTGGATATCCAGTATTTACCTAACCGATCAGCTAAGCCAGGATTAGGGAGGTGGGGCACTAACCCGACAAAATGCTGTCGCTCCAGCTGGATAGTTTGAATTCATAATCTACCTCTCACCGGGCGACTGTATACAAGCGCTAAGCAGGTAAGTAACTATTTCATTTTATCGGGTTACTTATTTAATTAATCTGATCAAAGGTTTTTAGGTGCTAAATATCATGCTATTTGTTCCTGTGCGCAGGCAATCGGTGTTGCAACATGAGCTACGAGCGTTGAATCGCCAGCTATGGGTAGTGAACCACCGTGAAAGTAGTGTCGTGAAGATCTGCTGCTCACGTGCATGTCGGGAGCAGAAGGAACTACTTCCAAGCCGCCACAAGCCGTGCTGAAGCTGCTCTTCGCCACAATTCTTTACACCCAGGGACGGCAAAGAGCTGATGATAATTTTGGCTAGCATTTTCGTCACTTGAAACATCATCGATGCTCGACGTAAGCAGTGATGTCGGCGGCGGTGACGTCAGCTGTGACGTAATCGGCGACAGTTATCACCGCGGATCCCCGGTCCCCGACTGCAGCATATATCGGATACTGATGTTTTCGTAGAATATACTACCAAGTTTGGAATGCAATGTCACCTGAAGCATCATTGCAGGCGCAACCACTAGTGGATCGTAGACATGATATCTAGCTAGGAAAATGGCCGGTTAGCTCCCACCCCCGCCCCACCGGCTGATCTAAGGGCCACAGGGCCATGCCCCTCCAAAAGGCCGATTTTCCCGAATTATTGCACCAAAATGAATTTTCTCGAAACGTAAAGTAGTATATTGGTAAGATCTTGTCTTAGGCGAATCCACGGAATGTTAGCTGTCCATATATGAAGTGTTTCGAAATAGAACAATTGAAATCCCCAACCTGCTGAAAACCAGTTTTCTGATTCCGCTACCGCCCACTCCCACGCAGTCCCATTTCATTCGGGGAAAAACAAAGTATCAGTATGCTTAACAATTGGCCAAGAAAAATGTAAGGTAGAATATTGTATTAGGACAAGCTATACAAAAACTGTCTACATATGATGGAGCTGATAAACGTTTTTGGTCTTATTTCTTCTACACATTTGTTAGCCGTCCCGTAACATCTGATCTGGGTCCGTCTGGTACTACGTGAAGACTGAATCGTGCGATCAAATAATGGAGGGAATTAAAAGCATTTAGTATTGGTAGTTGCAGACCCCGAAATTTAGCTTGGTTACTGAGCACAAATAATTGTAGGCCCTGTTCATAAACCTATGAATGATGTATCGTCATATCAGACTATAACTAGCATTGCAATGCAAATATTTTTTTGTACCTGGGATCGGAACATTGCGATAGCACTCGTACACCTCGTCGAGTGGATCAAGTGAATAGGGCTAGATAGGTATTAGTAGGTGCTTAGGATGTTGGTGGATTGTTTCTGTCGTTAGGTGTCATGAACGGATATAATACCGGTGACGCCGCTCTGGTGGTGGGTTTGTGAATAAACATCCACCAGAGTGGGCTTGCTATGATCAATGCCATATTCTAGTTTCTGCAAGAGGTGCAAGTAATTTGCACCCGTCAAATTTGAACAGCATTGAAGCAAGCTTTCTTATGATGTGTGGTTCGTTATTATCCAATAATTACACGCTGTCACTTTACCCTCAAAGTGAAATGGGAGCAATTATCCTCTCAACTTCGTGTAACAAAATTGCGCCATACAGCTTCTGTGCAATGTGCTGACAATGTACAATGTTTTAACTCGATGAAAATCGTATGTGCTACATTTCCATACCGTCTTGAATAACTTCCATGAAATTTATCCATGTCATTTTTCGCACTCACTTCCAGTTTTTGTGTTGCATTATCATATTGTATTAATTTAAGCTGTACATCTAATGTCAGATAAGCGAATTAATATCGAATGGTCTGAATTGAACATGCATAAAACCAACTGCCTTCTGATGCCACACTCCACCATTTGTTTTCGATATCTGTCATTTTTCACATTTTGACATGAAGCTTGCAGGCATTATTGAGTTTCTGGCGGCTAATTTGATGGCATGCGCCGACATTTGCTGCCCAGATTGCTGCTCTAGATTGCTGCCCAGATTGCTGCCCAGATTGCTGCCCAGAGTGCTGCCCAGATTGCTGTACAGTCGCGCAGGCGGCATGACAAAAAAAGAAAGTTCGTTAGCGTTCAGGGAATGGTTTCGGTCCCGACCGCCATCAATGCCGGTCAGTTTGCGGCGAGCTGCGGGCGATGCCGCCGGCGACCCGACGCCTATGGTGTATGCATACCAGAATGTAGTTGCAGAAGACTATTCACAAAGTAGCAATATGTGCAATATATCAGTCTAAGTGGCAATGAAATTGAAGTCTGAAGGCAAACTAGCTTTAATAAATGCACTTCACTCATATATTCTGGGGACAGAGTCTCATGAATTGTAATTATGCTCCTTGCGCACACACTGCGAGCATCCGGACGCGCTTATCGCAGTCGCATATTTCAGATTTCTTGAATTACGTCAGGAACCTACCTGTTTTCTTTCTTTAATGGAGATTCCACGATGTCCGCATTACCATTGTGTCTGATGCCAAACGTGGAACATAGGATGTGGCACTGACTCGGGCGCTGAGTATCTTTTTGTCCAGGCTTGTGGTTTCTTTCCCTTACAGGCTTAACCCAGATGGTTTCATGTGGCTCTCATTATTAAGTCTGAACGCTTTATGACTGTACGGCCTCCCAGCACACATATGACGTCAACTTCGGTGTGTTCGGTAGTCACCGCGTCAGGCGCATCAGCAGAGTGACGTCACATGTGGAAGTCCGCCGACCGCAAATATTACAGCAAAAATGTACCTCACTGAGGAAGCCGCTGAAGTAATTCCCGCAGCGGTCACTGGAATATTATGTGGTATGCGTGTATCTGGCAAGGCATAGCGGCCAGGTGAGTCTAAACCCGGATGCTTCTGATTCAGTGAATATGAACCGAAATGTGAAGGTGAAGTATGCTTCTTGTTTTGCCTAAAGCCAGAACCACTGCCCTTAAATGTTCAATAAAACAACCTTCCTCCTTTACAAATACGTTACATTCGTACCCTAGGATCTGAAGAGAAGCAGGAGCAAATGTGGAGGAACTTTTTAACAGAGCGGAACTTTGGTCACATCAATTTTTCAATTGCCTTTCCATCAATTGCCTTTCCTAACTTTTCTCAACATGGCTTAACCTGTGATTGTGCAAATAGGTCCCTAGTTGCTTTTCGTGTGCAGATTCGGTATGCACTATTTCCTGAGGTCAGATTTCCCCTCGGGATTGCACATGTGGAACACAGTTCCCCAAGTAAAAGTACGTATCATGTAATACTGAATTGCTCAGAATAGCGCAGCAACGTTTTTGCCCTCAGCATGCACGTTCATTGTGCACTCTGAAATAATCCATCATGCAGTAATCCACGCCGTGGAATGAGACATTCCTGTGGAAGTCACAGTGCCGCCATCACCGTGGTCTGTGACTAACGGCACCGGATGTTGCTTCAGAGGTGCTCCTTGTGGTGATGGTGAGTCGCGACTCCCGGGGACATCTGCTGACCTTGTGTCGCTGCGCCACGGCTACCGGGGACATCCGCTGACCTGGTGTCGGTACACCACGGCTACCTGGGGCATTTGCTGACCTGGTGTTGGTACACCACTACTCTCGGGGCATATATTGACCTGGTGTTGGTACACCACTACTCCCGGGGAATCTGTTGACCTGCTGTCGGTACACCACGGCTCTCGGGGGCATCTGATGGCCTGGTGTCGGTACACCACAGCTCCCATGACATCTATTGAACTGGTGTCGGACACCACGGCTCCCGGGGGCACCCGATGTCCTAGTTGCAGTACGCCGCGTCTGCGCCAACACGGACGGACCGGACACTGGCCATCACCATGGCCACTGCCTAGCGGTGTAGCGAGACGGCACCTCACGTGAGGATTACCGGTGTTTCTCGTAATCTGGTGGGCCGGACCTGCTGCGTCACCGCGACTCTCTGCAGCCGGTACTACTCCGTGCCTGGTGCATCGCTGCAACCGACAGGGACGATTACGAGGGGGCACCGCGGACGTGTGCCCCCCCCCCCCACCACCACCACCACCACCACCCACCACCTCACTCCAGGTGGTGCCCATCCGGCCGGGAAAAGACGACTACTTGGAAGGCTCGAGTGCATCCCCCACCTCTCGAGTTTTTCATCCGGTGGTCCTCTTGGAAGGAAAGGCGCCTCTGCGGGAAGGCCCGAGTGTACCCTCCCCACGAATTTCTCAGCCAATGGTACCCCTCGGAAGGCAAAGTGGCACCCCTCCGGCACCGCTGTGTACATCTACAGCCAGCAATGCTGTGTACCTCTGCAGTCAACACCGCTGTGTACTTCTGCAGGCGGCACCATGTCGAACCCCGCTGAGGAGATGAGCTCGGGTCCTTTCACCGCCTGCCTCAACTGTCGCGCGTCGGTAACACAGTTGGCGCACTGGTGGTGACGGACGACGCCGATTGCATGGGACGGCAGCGGCGGTTTCGACATGCACGGACAACAGCGCGCGCGCGTGCGCACGCGCGAACACACGTCGGCAAGTGTCGCGCCGCAGGAGCGGGCCGACGTCGGCACGGCCGATGACGCGTGGCGCCGTCCGACAACGACTGCCACCGACTGGCCGTGTCGCGACCCGACCCGACGCCCGCGTTTTTCGGGCCGGCGCGCACTTTTGGCCGATTGGGAAACGGCCGGCCGGCGCGCCGGCGGCGGCGCGGCCGGCCCCGCGCGCGCCCGGCAAAAAGGCGCGCCGGCCGCGAGCGCGCGCGCGCGGCCGCCCGGTGAAGGGCGGACCGGTGCAATGTTGCGGTCGGCCGTGTCGTCACAGACGGCGCTGGCCGCCGGCCGGTCGGCGTCAGACGCGCTCCAGCGGCGACACCGGCAGCACGCGGCCACCTCCGCTCCCGCATATTCAGCCCGACGTACACGCCGCACGGACGCCATGAGGACTGGTCCGGTACTGGCGCTGTTGGCCTGCTGCGCAGCCGCCGTTTCAGCCGCGCAGCTGGATGCGCTCGGTGAGTGCCCGTGCCCCTAGAACAGTAAACACGGGACCCGTGGCCTCAGAACAGCATGCAGCAGTGTCTGTGCCGTCCGAACAGCAGGCGGTATTATCCGTGGCCTTCGAACAGCGTACCCATTCCCTTCCAACAGCAGACAGTAGTACCCATTCCCTGCGAACAGCAGACCGTAAAGCTTGTGCCCTCCGCGCCGTAGATGAGTCCTCTGCAGAGCTCACATCATTGTGGTGGATTTTGCGTGCCTTGAGCAGAGTTCAAACTCTGCATTCATCGGAGTCCGTTTGTTTTCTGTAAAGGCGGCGGTTTTCCAGCAGAGCAACAATTCCTAATTTCTCCGGGAGGGATGGTGATTATCAGGAACAGCAAAAGTTACCTTGGCAGTGTTAGGCCAGTACGGAATATTTTCCACGGTCAAGCTGGAGATTCTTTGTTGTTTGCCCAAGTTGGGTCGTGATGTTCTTTTTCTCTTGAGGAATCATCGTGACATCATGCAGGCAAGGTGTTCAGAATGTGGGAAACTTTCCAGTTTTCTGCAGAAGATGCTACGTGTTTACGAGTTTGAGTATTCTCGCTCCCGCTCCGTTCTTGAGGTAAGATGTCGAACATCAAGACCACAGAGAGGATGAGAATTGAGACTTCCAATCTGGTCCATCAACGCCGACCCTGGTGAACTCGTCCGTCAACATGGCGCCAGACACGGCAGTAGCACTGACAGGTGGATGGATGTCAAGGCTGGTCAACACACGGAATCCACTGGATGTGTGTTGGCGTCAAATGTATTTGAAAAGCTGCAAGACGATCATCAGCTGATATGCGTCATGTTAGAAAAATGAATTGCCTAGTGTCTTCGATAAGGACATCGCCGGAGATTTGGACACGTTTCCACGTCAATTTTATTAAATTGCCTACAAGCTACCATTTTCAGAGGGGGTTTCTGATGAGGAACTTTTATCTCACTCGGCTAATATCATGATCAGCGCCATTAGTTACCAGTGATATTAATTATCATCGTACACAGCATTTACCACTTTTCCAGTGCGGGGCATGGGATGTTGCGATCCTGTTGCGCTTCAAAACGGAGCATGCTGGAGAAACAAGTCCAGGATGTCTACGCTCGTTATCACAAAACCTGGGGATTGCCACCGAATGTGCATACTTTGGGCCATTAATTGGTCTCCTATGTCAGGTTGAAGGTCTAATTTTCTTAGCATTTAGCCACTACCAGTGGTGAAACTGTTCGTGCCATACACCTGGGTGTTCTTCTCGTGTGTTCTCTGGCGTTTCACAATCCTGAAACGCACCGCACGGTTGGATATGAAACTTAACGTTCCTGTCCGATCAAACTTGTGGTCTCTGATTTACAACATGTATGAACTATTGCCAAAAACCAGCAAATACACAAACACAGCATTACACAAAGACAAAATAACCGGCAAAGTCGGACCCGGTGTCTAAAATAACTCCGAAATATTCTCAAATCCTTGAAAGTTATCACGGTCAGCTTAGGTTAATGGCTTCCAATGATCTTTGACTGTTTTGCCTGTCATTTCAGTATATTGGTGTAGTCTTCAAGTGTCATCAAACACCAAAAATTACATTTGGGTGTCGCTACGTCATGCTATGCACCAAATATCTGCGATTTCTGTGAAAGTTAAACGAAGGTGTTGCCTATAATAAAGCATACCTCCTCTGACTTCATGTGACCTTTTCGTAAATTATCGTAAATCACTCACCTAGCACGACGTCGTAATATAAACACTCCTTTGCACTCCCCGCGAATCTCAAGATCAAGGATCCTCTCCTCCGTAATATCAGGTACTAAAAACGTCAGACAGTTGAAGCGGAGGCATTCGAGGCATCGTGTCGTTCAAGAACGACTGAATTTACATTGAAGTTATGTGATACATTCCAACGTAAAATGAGTCTCCAAATTTTCCTGGCAAAGTGTATAGCATGGCGTGACTATGAGGACGTGGTTGCAATAATGCTGCCTAAGATGCACTCTTCAAACAGAGCAAAAATGTATTCTGCAACACCGAGAGTCGCGACATAGTTGAAAACTCACAACTGATTGATAATTGATAAACATTTGAAATTCACAGCTCTTATTCACAAGCGGGTTCTTTGCTTACTAACTTTTCATGACATGTATCTGGTACATACATAATTAATATAAGCATATAAAAGCCTCGTTAAATAACAACAAATGACAAGGCTCAGTGCAGCCCTTCTCTAAATAGAGTGGATCAGAGACGCTGGATTGTGTTTCGGCGTAGTCCATAATCGGTTAGCGCACACTCTTTGCAGGTCTATTATTATCCACGACAAACATAATTAATGCTCGCCTTTGTGACAATAAGGCTGCATGTTTATCCAAATGTCTACTCATAGTTAATGTACAAAGCTTTGTATATTGAGTATGTGTTTTGACAGTTAACCTCTGGTCTTGAAGGAAACCGAGCATAATAAAAATATGCTTAGCCTAATTAGATTAAACTATGATTCGGTCATGCATTACAGCTAAATTTCATCAATAATAAGACTATTATCCAATATGGCGATCAGTGGTGTTTCCACATTTCAATGACATATCATTACTATAATGGACTGATCTGTTATTGCAAGACCTACGGCATGTTGCCCCAGAATGTATACCCACTTCGTGGTGGCATACCTATGCACACACTGGGGTTCTGCTGAGGCCTCCATATCCACCACGCCGACAAAGGATAATCATGACATTGAGCCGAGAGCCATTTAGCCTTTGTGGCTAGAGGTCAGCACCGTAAAAGCGAGTATGAATGGAGCGGGTTGAAGGTATAACCGCTATGTGTCCTCTTTCCATGTGTTTATTTGACCTAAACGCCAACCATAGCTACTTTGAGAGCGCGGAAAGTGGAAAATGTCTGGGTATTGGACCAGTGTTGTGTCCGTAGGAATGTCCCAGGACGGTGGATAGGTGCTGTGTCCATAGGTAGGTGTGGGTGCACGACAGTGGGTAAGCAATGCGTCCACAGGAATGTGCAGGGCAGTGGGTAAATGTTGTTCATAGGAAGGTGTCGGGATAGTGGCTAAAAGTGTTGTGTCCTTAGGAAGGTGCATAACAGTCGGTAAGTGCTGAGTCCTTAGGAAGTTGCAGTGACAGTGGGTAGGGGTTGTTTGTGTTCTTAGGGAGGTGCAGAGGCACTAAGTGTTGTCTCCATAGGAAGCTGTCAGGGCAGTGGGTAAGTGTTGTGCCCTTAGGAAGGTGTAGAGGCGTAGTGTAGAGGTGTAGAAGTGATGTCTCCATAGGAAGCTGTTGGGCAAGTGGGTAAGTGCTGTTCCATTAAGAAGGTACAGTCAGTAAGTGTTGTCTCCTTAGGAAGATGCAGGAGCCGTAGGTAAGTGGTTGTCTCCATAGGAAGCTGTCGGGGTAGTGGGTAAGTGTTGTGCCCTTAGGAAGCTGTCGGGCAGTGAGTAAGTGTTTGCCCTTAGGAAGGTGCAGGAACAGTGAGTAAGTGCTGTCTTCATAGGAAGTTGTCGGGGCAGTGGGTAAGTGTTGAGTCCTTAGGAAGGTGCAGGGGGAGTGGGTAAATGCTTTGTCCTTAGGAAAGTGCAGGGGCAACTGGAAAGTGTTGTGTCTATAACCCTTCACGGGTCGTGAATGGAATTACCTGTGTGCGCGTTCTACCGAGCCTTAAAGCAGCCTATTTCCGTGAGGTTGTGCACCAGTCTCTCTGGTATGCTGGGTATGTTTACACGAGTCTAAGGTAGGCTCATGCTGCGTTCTATGCTGTGCATGCAAGCAGTGCTGTTGTTCTTCAACAATTCATTCAATAAACTCCAATGAATTCCCATCCAAACGATCGTCTCAAATTGAAAGCTTCGAACAATTGCATTTCCATGAAACATTTAAAGCATGATTGCGATCATATCCCATTCAGTCTTTTCTACGAATTAACCGACCTCTCACTACGTAGTACGGGACGCCTGATTGCCCTGCCTAGGTTCGGTATTAAAACGTAAACAATTAGCAACCATTGACTAAATCACCAGCTAATGGGCAACTGGAATCTAGAAGGTCAGGACCATCTTGCACGAGGTGTGGGGTGTCCTTGTATGTGAGGAAAACTGTCGACCGACTGCAGTCCGGCGACCCAGGTCCACTGTGGAGTATCTGCTCATCGTGACCATTTTCGTTCAGCATACTTTGAATTGAATGGGAGCGAGTGTTCTTCCTACTGTTAACCAACGCCAAGCGCTACCGAGGCACGATCGCAAAAAGAACTCTGGCAATCAGAAAGAAGCATTCTTTCCGCTAGGTTAGCCCGCAAAAGTATTTCTTTTGTCATCCACTTACACAACAGCACTGACTGCCAGGCAGTATAATTTCGGTCAGAGTGTATCAGTATACTTGCAAAAAGGCATCCTAACAGAAATGTGGGGCAACGCAAGCCACCACACTATTCTGCCACAAAAAAATAACCTCATCAAGTGTTAGGTCTGGTCTAGTTTTTGTGCGAACACCTGCAACAGCAACATCGATCGTCAGCGGGCGGAACAGCTCGGTTGCCATTACCGGTCCATGAGTCGGGCGCCACGGAGCCGTGACCTTTGCGCGGGTCAGCAGCGTCAGCAGCGTCAGCAGCGTCAGCAGCGTCAGCCGGTGACATTGCCGGTCACCTCGCCGTCCCGCACCCGCCGCGACAATGCCCCACAATGGCGACATTAGCGCGTGCTGTTCGGCAGAAGAAGTGCCACATGGACACGGCCAGTCGCCAGCCGAGTGCCGGGGTCTCGCCGCCAGCAGCCTTGACCAGATGGTGATGGCGGCGGCCGGCCGGCCGGCGGCGGGTCGACCCTTACGTCGTCGGCTGGTGTAATCGCCGCTGACGAGACAGCTGAAAGTAATTGGCGGGCGTGACGGGTGGCGCGCCGAAATCACCTATGACTTGCCGGCACTCGCCACTGACGTGACATGGCGCCAGAGAACCGCGGATCACGGTTCGGGTCACGCCACGGACCACGCTCCGGATCACACCCGGATCACGGCTCGGATCACAACTAGGATCCTGCTTCTGGTAGCTTCTTGGATCGCGGCTGGGATGCTATCTCTAATCACAACACCATCAAACCTCCCATCCCAAACAATCCAACAGCTATCGATCACGTCTTCATGACACCTCCACAACAACTCCATTGATGGATCACGCATCCGAACGCGCCTCTTACCGCGTCTTCAATCACGCGTCTGTTCGCTCCTCGGGCAGCAGATCGGATCACAGCTGGGATCACGCCTCGAATGCCGCTTGCACTTAGCTTCTCATCACGCCTCGGAGCACGGCCCACTGGCCAGCGATTGTGCCGTGGAGAATCACTGAGCCATAAATCATGTCACGGACAACAGATGGATAGTGTATCGGAAAAGTGAGATTACACACGGGATAACAAGCAGGGCGCAACTCGGAAAACAGAGGTTCCTGCGTGCAGAATGCAGAGGATGCGGTCCGGAAAGCAGGTGAACATGACACCTGCGGGTGGAGGGGAGACTGCAGCCCGGGAAAAACGAACATCACAAGCTGGGAAATATAGGCGGCGCACGATCGCGACAAGCAGATCGTAGCAGCGAGAATGCATCTCGCAGAAACAGCAGAAGTGCGCTCAGGTGTGCTCGTGAGAACACAAGAAAAACGATTGCTATGAATGCATACCCCAGTGGGAAGTGGGAACGTCTGGGGGCATGGGACGGGTAGGGAATGCATTTTCGAAAACATAATTAGAGCACACTCCGGAGAGCAGAAAGAGCACACTTGAACAGCAGGGACAACGCACACTGAAGGAGGATAGATCAATATATTGGCATGGAGCACGGATATAGATGTGAAGAAGGGAGCGTACGCTACGATAATGAACGATTTCACTCACGAAATGAACCCAAATGGCCACGTGCAAGGTCATGTTGTGTCCTAGATGAAGCAAGTGGTGATTCGACAAAGGCTATCCACCCGTACCCTGCCGAGGAAGTGTAAACGGATCAAGTTCGACTTCCACCGCTCCCCTGATGTGACGGGACCGCCGCAGATCGATGACAAACTCGCGTGGGGGTGTGCTGTCCCAGTTCTGGTAGGTGGCGACCACAGTCTCACCGTGTGCGTCACACATTGCGTGCCCAATGTCCATTGGCCGTGGGCGCAGCCATGACTAAGTACGATATTGGGATTTGAATGAACAATGGGTCGATGATGGTTAACAGTGTGTGTGCTCACGGCAAATCCGGGGGCGAAGTCGTAAATCTAGTGATCATGTCAACAAGCTAGGAGTGTCGCAATGCATCTAGAAAGCTGATTATGTTTTTAGCGTGAGCTTCAGCAAGTCTGGTTGAGACTGGTTGCATCTGTTGAGGTGAGGACTGATAATTGATGCGCAATATCTCAGATAGGACATGAATGTGTATGGATTTTGAATGTAAAGACATGTGCATGGTGCGTTTTGGTGTGGGTTCTACATGAAGCAGATCCAGTGGAATATGTCTAGTTTGTCCACAATGACAGGATACGTGCACACTTCTGTTGATTTAAGAAGAGGAATTAATGAAGCTCATTTGCTCACTTTACAGTTGAGGATCAACCCATGCCAAAAAACACTGTTATGTTATTAATACGTTAATAAAATATTCACGATATCCGTCGATTTAGGCTTCATTTTCACGATAATGGGAATATGTATAAACTATTGGTGATGCAAGATAGCATTATCTGTCTTGCACAAAACAGATATTTTCAGTGTTGTAGATAACGATGCTATATGTAACTGCAAGATTGCGTTTTGTTTCATGTATTCCAGTGAAATATTTGGAATATGAAAACTGTATTCATCCCGTTTATTTACTTGTATTTAGGGAAAAGCAGCATAAATTGATTCATCTTAATTTGGAAATTTTGATGGCTTCAAATATGGGTGACATATGCATGATTATAATTGTGCGATAGGTGGTCGCTAGTTTGTCAATTTTTTTGGGTAATGAGCTTGCTTCGTACATGGATGTAATGTCACACAGCTCATCTTATTTAGCCCGCTCGCATTCCCTGCTGCGGTTTCACAACTTGTGTTTAAATACGCTAGAAATCTGGAGATTAGTGCTCCACGAGACATACTGATAGTTTTATGCCATGGAATGATGTTCTCTTGGGCTAATGAATCACGTGGTGGAGCTGAAGGTGCTTACGTCGTATTGGAACGTCACGTATTCGAGGAATTGCAGATGCCACGCCATGCTGTTCCTGAGAAAATACAAATATAGAACTAAGAGGTTAATCGTTCGCAGTTCCACTTCCAGATTTGAGCCAAAGTACCACTCGGGGTAGACAGAAACTAAATGAAAACATGCATTTTTATTTACCTCCATTTGAATTGCTGTATTTGTACGGTATCAGCATTTACACACTACCATCATTTGTCGTCGCCAACACCACACATGGAGAAGACGACGATGGCGTATAGTTAATATTCGTAAGAAAATCACTATCGATCCTTTTAAGTTGATAGTTCAGTTTCAATATTCAAATTATTTCACTGGGAAGTGTAAAATAAAACCTAAACCCGCAATAACATGTACCATCGTCATTTACAGCAATACAAATATGCTATATGCAAAAAAACATGTTCGAAGACATCAGCAACAATGTATACATAATATGTTCAGGTCATGGTGAAGTAAGTGGCCATAACTAGTCAAAAGGTCATCGCCAGCATTTTATTAACGCTTCAGGAAACAGCCATTTTTGATGGTCATATTAAGCTCGCAAATGAGCTTTATGCCTTCTCTTTCACCCATTGGCATTGATTGGAGGGAGGTTGCAGTTTCCGGCCCTCCCGCGGCACCGCCTTCACCACCCACTTGATGGTGGGTTCCTCGCGGTGTTCCATCGGGTCTACCCCGATGTCTCGGGCCCGAGGAGTGTACGGAGTGACCGGAACAGGGGAGCGTGCGATCCCCGGCGACGCGGGACAGCGCCGTGACCTCGGGAAGTGTCACCAATAAGCGCATCTACTTCGAGGAAGACCCTGTCAGGGCCGCGGCAGCGCTCACTCGAAACACATAAACTACTTTCCATTAGCTGCGATTGGGCTGAGGCCGACAGAAGTCTGCCAGCTGTCAGATTTGAGCCAGCGACCTCCCGCACCGGAGAGGCACACCCAGTGCTCGCTTGTGCCACAGAAGTTGCGGTACATTGTGTCTCACCTAGACCGAAACGTCGATTGGTGGTCACAAGAAGAGCATCACTGTGTTCATACAGGATCAGCTACTGGAAAATAAACTGATCTAGGCTTGATTGTAAAACCACCACCAGCTAGCCACCACTGGGCCGCCGTAAATGCGCCACTCAACAGGCACTCATAGTCAGCGCAAGTGGGGCTGATTTGCAACAAAATTACTGACCTAAATGACTAGCTCGGTAGTGGCTGCTTGCTGATTAAGACTAGATTAGGCCGGTCCGACCTGAGCTTCGCAATTGCAATGGGCATAATTGGTGGCTGGTTCTCTGGTCTGATTGTTTTCAGGTGGGCCGTTCTAAAATAGACATCTGAAACCGAGCAATAATTGTATATTCGATAGGCACGGCAATAAGGTTTGCGTGCGGTGGGAATGCTGAGCTAGGTTGGATTTATTTGAACCACACGATTTAGACGGAATCATTTGGAACTATGAATGATTTAGACACTATTCCAGTTTATCAGCATCGAGAGCCAAACAATTAACATGTTTGGTGTCTGAAACGCCTAACTTAGTTCGCACTTCAGGGATAATGCAAGCGAGGCTGCGCCAATTTTGTGTGCGCGATGCAGTACTAGTTTTCTTCCACCCCTGCACCGCCAGGTAACACTGCAGGAATAAAAGCCACGTAGTGCATCCCCACAAGTCTCTGAATACTCACTGCAGATGTCACACTCGCCGTTCACTCTCCCCCTCTCGCGCGCGGCGCCCGGCTCCGTTCTCTGCCCCCACCTCGGGCCGGTGATTCGCAACAGCGCGGCACCCATGACTTCACGGCGGCGAACATTGCGGCCCTCCCGGCGTGCTAGGACGCGGCCGCGGTGCCGTTCCCTCACGCGCGCCAGCTCGCGCCGGCCCGCGCCGCAACCGCCGTCGGATGCGTCCTCGCCGCCAGCTGCCAGCAGTCGTCCGTCGCCGCCAGCTGCCGGCTGCCGTCCGTCGCCGCCAGCTGCCAGCTGCCGGCTGTCGGCTGCCGTCCGTCGCCACCAGCTGCCAGCTGCCGGCTGCCGTCCGTCGCCGCCAGCTGCCTAGCTGCCGGCAGCCGGCTGTCGCCGCTCGGCCTTGACGGTGGCCGCCGGCCGCATTTGCATACAATGCCGGCGCGCCGCACGCCTCACGCCGGCCGAGATGACGCAAAAACCGCACCGTTGTTTGCCGTGCGCGATGCAGGATGTACTTTCGTTTTCGTCGCGGAAGAATGGGAGACGACGCGCCGTGATCGGCCCCGACGGCTGCCGTGGCGGTGGCTTTATGGCGACCGTGCAAATTTGCCGGACAAATAATGCCGGCCTCCCGCCGCATTGAGACGCGTCGGGCACAACCGGCCCAGAGGCCGTCTTCCAATGTCAGCTGAACGTCTCCGGCATTGAGACGCGTCGGGCACAACCGGCCCAGAGGCCGTCTTCCAATGTCAGCTGAACGTCTCCGCTGTGTGGAGTCTTCCTGGTAGCCAATGCATCCTATCCTGGTACCCAATCCTGGTACCCAATCCTGGTACCCAATCCTGGTACCCAATCCTGGTGCCCAATCCTGGTACCCAATCCTGGTACCCAATCCTGGTAGCCAAATAAACTCACGCAAATAATGGGAAGCTCCTTGATCAGAAAGCCACTTGACCGGTTCGTGTTCTGTCCTCTGCCCTGTTCCGTGGTAACTTCCTAACGGACAGCATCACAATGCACAGTCCAGCACATACCCGCACATCACCTAAGCCTACTGTTCGTGCACAACAAGTGATCATTGACATCAGCACGTGATGAAAACGCGCACAGGTTAGCCGGATACGCGCAACGCATATAATACAACACATAATACAACACATAATACAACACATAATACAACACATAATGCAACACATAATGCAACACATAATACAACACATAATACAACACATAATGCAACACATAATACAACACATAATACAGCACATAATACAACACATAATACAACACATAATACAACACATAATACAACACATAATGCAACACATAATGCAACACATAATACAACACATAATACAACACATAATGCAACACATAATACAACACATAATACAGCACATAATACAACAGATAATACAACACATAATACAACACATAATACAACACATAATACAACACATAATACAACACATAATACAACACATAATACAACGCATAATACAACACATAATACAACACATAATACAACACATAATACAACACATAATACAGCACATAATGCAACACATAATGCAACACATAATACAACACATAATACAACACATAATACAACACATAATACAACACATAATACAACACATAATACAACACATAATACAACACATAATGCAACACATAATGCAACACATAATACAACACATAATACAACACATAATACAACACATAATACAACACATAATATAGACGCATGCTGTGGGATAGCGCGGTACTGTTTCGAGGCTTACCTCTTCAAGTGTATCACGCCTAAAGTACGCTGCAACGTGACCATCACTGGCTGCATGGCTGGGAAGCGCAAAAGAGACTTCAACTCTACCTTACTGGGACAGGGGAGATCAATGCAAACTGGGGCTCCAACCAACTGAGCTGTCGTGGAGGTTGCGGCCGTCGACAATCGTAGACACGGTGACGGCATTTGTGATAGCATAGCTGGATTAAGCCAGGAAGAATGTTGTCGGACGTACCACAAATGGACCTGGTAACAGGCAATGGACTTTGAAAGTGCAGAAAATGTAGCCATAGCCTCCTGAATCAAATGTTCTGTATGATTACTCCGATGCTTTACCAAATACAAAATGGTGTATGGAAGGGGCGAGCCAGGATATTGTGACTGTGTGCAATTTATACAACATGAAACTTCCTCACGTTCTTGCTTCTCCCTTGATTCTAAAGTACGCGGTTGCATATCTAATGATATACCTATCGCAATCACCATGACCGGACCAACCACTCAAGCTGGTTGTTATCATTCTGGTTGAAGAAAACTTCACACGATCTACGGCCTCGTGCCTAACCCGGATTTGCTGCCAACAAGGAGCGTGTTAAAAGAAAACAGACAGGCCATTAAATCCTCTTCAAATCCGATACTATGCTCATCATGACGAATCACGTCATCATAGGTGATTATTAGAGAGTATGATCTCATGACACACCTGCAGCGCTAGGAGTCTCAGCGTGGCTATGGTCACACATACCAGGCACATATTATGCTGCCAAAAAAAAACAGTCTCCAAGCACTTGTGTTCAACTGCGATATCCGTGATGCTTGTTGTTTTTGCGTGAGTTCATGCTTAGAAGCATTTTCGTGTTTTTATTGTGATCACGATTCGCTTTGACATGCCACCTGCACCATTTGCCTTATCATCAGTCAGCATTGCGTCAGATCATGCTTGGATTGTTGTGAAGCTATTGTGCACAAGTAATTGTAATTTTGACATTGCATTTGGACATTGTAAATTTGACTTCGATGCATGTATATGCCTCTTTTGTGTTAAATATATAGGGCAACTAGTTACCTTTAGCAGACCGTGCGAATCTTAATCATATTTTGGAGCCTTCTGAAGAATTCATTTGTGTCTCGGCACAATTCGATTTAGTTCTATTAAATTAATAGCACGATCCAATTTAGTTCCGGCTTCGGTTCAGGCCCACATACAGTTGGTTTGAAGGGCCTTATCATCTCAGCTTCCTTGCGTGTGTCCATGTTGCGCGAGCGTTTAATGAAACCCCTGCCAGCGTGGTGTCACGCTCTCTTTTATCTCTTCGCCGCTGAGAAACCGGTGAGTCGGGAAAGATCAAAGGTTGCCAGGTTCATTCCTTCCGTGCAAGCC
Source organism: Ashinkailepas kermadecensis (assembly GCA_034440615.1). Classification (NCBI taxonomy): domain Eukaryota; kingdom Metazoa; phylum Arthropoda; class Thecostraca; family Neolepadidae; genus Ashinkailepas; species Ashinkailepas kermadecensis. The sequence goes on from JAOTOM010002221.1 coordinate 58,747, forward strand.
ACATGCATGGCAATTAACTTAAAGAAAACAACTTCTGAAAGTAACTACACCTTCTGTAGTGCAGCCCATGCATCAGAAGGCAGCGAGCGTCAGCACTGCTGTCTCCACAGCCTCCCGCATGCTTAGCTTGACGACCTGCATCCATTCCCAACAGAGATAATCTGGGCGACACCTACCAGAAACGGGGTTGTATCCATGGCATTCATCCTGTATTTTTGTCAATTTATGTGGAAAGCGACTTTAAAAAAACGACATGGATACTCATATAAAGTAAATTCCGTGCTGCCCACGGAAGGATATAAACGTCTTAAATAGCACAGCACGTCACAGAATATGCGTGACAAACATTCTAGAGCAACTTTGTTCTCGGTCAGATTGACAGTAAGAAAAAGACAAAGGATCCAGAAAACGTGAATGATATACACCTTCGTTTGTGGTAAAATGATTGGTGTATGTTGCACGATGGAACAATTCAGTGGAATCATGCTGCAGGGTTGATACTATGTACACCGACTATTTGATACTAATGTGCGAAATGAATATAGGTGCCATATGCTATGCTGCAAAAGGAGAGTGGTGCAATGTAGCATTCCCCCAAATGATGATAAATCGTGTACTTTTTAGTGAAGAACGCAGTGAAGTTCTAACAACGGAAGAATCCAATTCCTTCTGGCACTCCCATAAATTGGAAAAGGGAACCTGTAAGACGGATAAGGCGAAATATCTTGCAATTTACGATCATTAAAAATTGTTATGCAAGTTTGTATAATCACATTACGTCAACATGGGATTGCCCGAACTAACTCTGATACACACGTAGTCAACTGCTGTTATTGTGATGTACGTACATACAGCTGCCTAAACATCCCTCCATTTTACCTTCGCTCGAAAGTGAAACGACATCGTTGCTTGGGCGCGAATTCAGCTGTAAAGCGGACGCTACCGATCTCGTGTCGCATTTAATAGCTAGTTCATCAAATTGTACTGCGCAACTATAGCGCAAACAAGTCGCCCCAGCCCCTGACAAGATCATGTGTCAAATTGGCTGGTACCTAACCTGGAAGACTACATTTTCCCACATGTCCCACCCGTTGCTACGCTCGGCACAGCTGACGTCCGGCCCGTTCTCATTGCAGATCTTCTGACGAGCGCCAGCCTCGAGTCGCTGGGTCACAGCAGAATCCGCCGCAACCTCAACGAACTCACAGGAACCGGCCACGACGGACACCACGGTGCTCACGGAGACCACGGGGCTCACGGAGACCACGGGGCTCACGGAGACCACGGGGCTCATGGGGACCACGGAGCTCACGGCGACCACGGAGCTCACGGTGCTGACGGAGATCACGGCGCTCACGGAGACCACGGAGCCCACGGCGATCACAAGGCAGGCAACAACAGTGAGGTGTCCGTGTGGATGCTGATATCGGAGACGGACAACTACGGCTGTGTGGCCAAGTTCACGTGCTTGCTGGAGTCCAAGTACCAGAACAACACCTTGACCAACCAGGAGGCTGTAGTGCACGAGTACATCACGTGAGTAAAGCACTGCAGTGATGGTCCAGCCATCTGCCCAGTACATACGTATCTAGCCAGTCCAGACAAGCGGCGCACCACTTGATCAATCCCGTAGTGATAAGCCACATTAGCCGCAAAGGGGCACAAGAAGCCCAATCGCTGAGGGTCGCACACGGTGAAATCAGTGGGTGCGGGGACGTCTCAGCGTGAGCGGGCCGACCTTGGACGATGCGGTGAATCACGGGCGCTCGCGTACCAAACCGGGGGAGGCCGCCGGTTTACCGCGACCGGCGACAGGCGCTGAGCGGCACGGGGCGGCGGCGCGCGCCAGTTCGGCCGCGCGGTGCGCCGCTGCCCGACACCGTCTGGTAGGGATGACGTCGACACCGGCTGTGGCCAGGCCGTCGGTGCGTGTCGAAGGGTGTCACGGCCGAGCGGTGTCACGGCCGAGCGGTGTCACGGCCGAGCGGTGTCACGGCTGAGGGTGTCACGGCCGAGGATGTCACGGCCGAGGGGTCACGTCCGAGCGGTGTCACGGCCGAGCGGTGTCACGGCCGAGCGGTGTCACGGTCGAGCGGTGTCACGGCTGAGGGTGTCACGGCCGAGGATGTCACGGCAGAGGGGTCACGTCCGAGCGGTGTCACGGCCGAGCGGTGTCACGGCCGAGCGGTGTCACAGCCGAGGGTGTCACGGCTGAGGGTGTCACGGCCGAGCGGTGTCACGGCCGAGCGGTGTCACGGCTGAGGGTGTCACGGCCGAGGATGTCACGGCCGAGGGGTCACGTCCGAGAGTGTCACGGCCGAGCGGTGTCACGACCGAGCGGTGTCACGGCCGAGCGGTGTCACGGCTGAGGGTGTCACGGCCGAGCGGTGTCATGACCGAGCGGTGTCACGGCTGAGGGTGTCACGGCCGAGGATGTCACGGCCGAGGGGTCACGTCCGAGAGTGTCACGGCCGAGCGGTGTCACGACCGAGCGGTGTCACGGCCGAGCGGTGTCACGGCTGAGGGTGTCACGGCCGAGGATGTCACGGCCGAGGGGTCACGTCCGAGAGTGTCACGGCCGAGCGGTGTCACGACCGAGCGGTGTCACGGCCGAGCGGTGTCACGGCTGAGGGTGTCACGGCCGAGCGGTGTCACGACCGAGCGGTGTCACGGCCGAGCGGTGTCACGGCCGAGGGTGTCACGGCCGAGGGTGTCACGGTCGAGCGGTGTCACGGCCGAGGGTGTCACGGCCGAGGGTGTCACGGCTGAGGGTGTCACGGCCGAGGGGGTCACGGCCGAGGGTGTCACGGCCGAAGGTGTCACGGCCGAGCGGTGTCACGGCCGAGCGGTGTCACGGCCGAGCGGTGTCACGGCTGAGGGTGTCACGGCTGAGGGTGTCACGGCCGAGGGGGTCACGGCCGAGGGTGTCACGGCCGAAGGTGTCACGGCCGAGGGGGTCACGGCCGAGGGGGTCACGGCCGAGGGTGTCACGGCCGAGGGTGTCACGGCCGAGGGTGTCACGGTCGAGCGGTGTCACGGTCGAGCGGTGTCACGGCCGAGGGTGTCACGGCCGAGGGTGTCACGGTCGAGCGGTGTCACGGTCGAGCGGTGTCACGGCCGAGGGTGTCACGGCTAAGGGTGTCACGGCCGAGCGGTGTCACGGCCGAGGGTGTCACGGCCGAGGGTGTCACGGCCGAGGGTGTCACGGTCGAGCGGTGTCACGGTCGAGCGGTGTCACAGCCGAGCGGTGTCACAGCCAGCTGCCGTCGCCTGGTGGGCTCTCCACCATCACACTGATCCGGTGACCTTGACAAGCCGCTCTGATGTCACTCGTGATCAATCTTCCTCTGAATCAGTTTCCAGGCCGAGTCTCTTCTTATTATGGCATTTCTAGGTTATGAGATATAAGAGAAGGAAGGCCTACGAAGAGCAAAGATAGCGTCTCGTGAAGAGTGGAGAACGCATCGCTACTTTTGCCAGCACATTGTAAACAGCACCCGCAGACAGCCGGATGACGATGACTCCTCATCTGATCCGTTACAATGTCTCCCAAGTATTGCTATTCGGACCATCTGAAGATTTATATTCTGCTAATTGTCATGCTAAAAGAAATGGCACCTGGGATAATCCTCATTAAGATGACGATTGTATTGCTGATGACGATAAAGTGTATGCATATATACCAGTAATTGATGGCTAAGAATGCAGTCGACATAATTTCAGTACTACCGCTTTAAGTGCATTCCTTTTGTTTTCACACTTTGGTGGTTCACTGTACGCAAACGGCCCTGGTCCAATAGTGCTTGGATTTCACGGCCGTCAACTGGTATTGGTCATTTGGTCTTATTACCTACCATCTCTTCAGAGCCGTTGAGTTAACCATGCTTTTGAGAACTAATGTCGCAGTTGTTACTGCAACTAGGTTACCACTTAGTGGTACGAAACAAGTTCTAAATGTGGCCCACTAAATCCAACGTGCATGGCGCTACAACTGCGCATTGCGCATGTTGCAATATATAACTGCGATGTTGTAATGCACCCTCATCATCTGCTTCAACATTGCCACCGCACCTGAGGGTGGTCGTTATTTGCTGTTACATTACAACAGATGGCAAGCCGAACAAGCACAATGTAGAGCAGCCAGTTTGAACTACTGGCGTTCTAGGGATTCGGGCATTATAACCCAGACGTGCTGGTGGGACATACCTTCATCATCGTAAGAACTTCATCAGCATTCTAGACACTCGCAGGTGTATTTCAAATGAGATACTATATGCAGAGGGTGGCTTGTTTGGGTGACCCTGACCTTACCATGCAAATTCAGCTTCGGTTTGATGATAACATAACTATGGTGTTAGTACGTTCTCACTGTTAGCACTGTTGGTTAATATGAAGCGTAGTGTTGGTGTTTAAAGGGGCCACGCGGTGTAGTTGATGAACATAGTCTGGATCATACACTCATTTCTTATCGGCTGGTGTGTTACAGAAAGCGACCAAGCGACGAAGAAGCCGTGGAGATGAGCATTCTAAAGGCGCCATACTACTTCGCCGCGTTTGTGGGCGAGCGGTTCGGCGCGGAGATGTGCGGCAAGTTCTTCCCCGACTGCACGCACCAATTCCGGGAGATGCTCAGCTTCGTCAACAGGTTCGACATCTCGCCGTCCGCCAGCCAGGCGTGATGGGTCACCGACGCCGTGACGTCAGAGAGAGAGAGAGAGAGAGAGAGAGAGAGGGAGGGGACAGGGGAGTGTTACAGCTGGGGCCAGCGTGGGAGTCGGGCGGCGAGCGTGGAGCGGCGCAGCCAAGCACGGTTGATCGGTCACGGCTCGGTTAGGCTCGGCGAGACAAACACGCCAACCAACAGCCACGCAGTGAGATTGAACAGGATGCACAAGTTGGCGCCGGAGCACAATGACCGCGGAGCCGGGCGGTAGGAACTGGGCGACTAATCCGTACAGTTGGAGGCGTGCGACAGAGCAGCGGACCGTGCGCATGGTCCAATGGCGAGCGGCTGTCTGCCATCTTACACGCGACGGCGTGCCAAGCTCCGGCCGGCAGCGTCTACCGCCGGTCAGCGTCGAATGCACCTCCCGATGGCTTTGGCTCATCAGACCTCCAGTGTCCAGAACAGTTAACGTCACCGGCGCCCGTCCCACGCACAGGAAAGCTGCCGACGGCGGCACGCAGCCTGCTTCCGCTGTCTGGCCACGCGCTGGAACCGGCCTCGATGCAGTGGCTCGCGGTTGGCTGACGTCTTCAGTGATTGTGGTGTAACGTCACAGATTATTGAGTGTCCATCTGTGCCTTGTTATTGTATCATCCGCTCATAAATACACATAATTGGAGGTCACGCGTCGCTGGGAAGGCAGTCAGGCAGTTTGCATTCCAGACTGGAAACCATGGCACGGGGTCAGCTCGTTGGTGACGTCGGTGTACACGTAGAGACGTTGGTGTACACGTACATCACGGGTATCGCGTTGTTTACTTTTGAAGGAGCAAGAGCCCCACTATGCGAAATTGTGCATCTCCAATGCTAAATTGTGCAGCCCGTCCCATCTCATGCTCAACAGATTTTCCGCAGTGCAAGTAAGATTTTCCAATACCCTGATTCGACCTCAAGTTTTCTTCAATGAACTTGTCGTGCCCATCCAGTCGTTTTCATAGCACAATACCTTATTATCATCATTAGCACAGTGGCATTTTCCAACAGATCAGAGTTAGGGCATCCAGCTGCGTTATTGGTCACATACAGCCTTATGTCTTATAGTGACAGTAGTCAGCGTATATTTTATAGCGTAACTACATTAATCAGCAAATATGCCGTCACTTTTAATTACAACTCCTGCAAGTGAAACGAACTATTTCTTTCCAACAGCTACCTGTTTATCAGGATTACTAAGGTACAGGATATGCACTGTCAAGGCTATAATCCCACCATGAAATCATCTCACTGTTAAAGGCATTGGTCAGATATACTTAGTCTTCAAAATACCCAAAGCTTCAGTGCCATGCCAGACAGCTTTAGTGATGTCACGGCAAGTACATAAACCCTAGCTCATGGCTTTAGCCGAACCAACCGGTTATCGAAAGCAAGTCCCACCCAGCGGGCATCGGCGGACTCTCAAAGCACTCTCATAGCTAGCGCTGCCGCTGGGACGGAATATTCAGAGTTATCCGCGCTCGCCACTTCAACAAGAAAATGTCACAAGGCCTGTGCGGTAGGTTATATTCCCAGCTAGAACAATCAACAAAAAATCCCTTCACTTCTCTAGGCGCAGGTATTTGTGTTTGTATTCACAAACACACCAATTGCTTGCAGTCATCGACTAAATGTATTCATTAGGGTTGCTCTTAGTCTGCGACGTTTTGAAGTGAAAGGAGCTACCGCGCTAAATTATGCCAATATGGCTAAAAATATAATTCAAGAAATTTGGTGGCGGTTGAAGACCGTTAGACTGCGCCGAATTACACCTAAAGTTATCAAGAATCGTGGATTTTAGTGAACTTCAGACTTTTCACCGCACTGAAAGCGCGTAGCACTAGTTCCTTCCCACGTGTATATATCGCAGACGTTCTTGTCCATTCTGAGTGTCCTGGTGCCCTTTCATCGATATACGTTACGAATTGGTGGTGTTAGCCCTCGTCAAGTCTTGGCTCCCGAACTCTGCGCTGGTGGCGACATCTATTGACAGGAATCTCAATTTGTTAGTGAAGCTCATTTCAGCATTAGGCTTTGTGTTGCTATGCTCAAACTGCCATGTCAAATGGCCTATTGGAGTAATTGTCGACTGCTAAGCCGTGTCTTCTTCTGCCTATATAGTCTTCCTTCAGCCTCCTCCAACTCACCCCACCATCAAGTGAGCTTCGACTGGTTCTAGCCATCGCTACTAATTGGCTGGAGACACATTAAGAGTATGCTACTAAAATTGTCGCTCCTGTTGCTCCCGGTGCTCCTTTCTGTTTTTCCTGCTCTTTTTCCGATCTTCTTTTCCTTTGTTGCTGTTGACACTGCCACTGCAGTCGCGACCGCCACCACATTCGTTACCGCTGCTTTTGCAGAATGGATGTTCGCATTGGCAGGCAAAGGGAGAGTTGGAAGCGTTTGATTTATACGATTTAGTATTTCAGACGGACAATAACAGCACATCATGGGAATATCGCAGAGGCCGGGATGTAAAACAACCCAGAAAAGCACAACAGATAAACCATGAGCCGTCATTGTGGTGCCATAAAGACGCCGCCGTCAGTCTGAAAACATGGTGTAAGCCTAAATCAGCTGACCGAACACATTCAATAATCAACATACAGGTATTTGCCATAGAAGAACAATGTAACTTTCGCTACCACGAAGGACATGGCGCCTAACAATTGATGTCTATATTTCGCAATAATGTCACATGTCTCGCAAACTAAAGGACTAAGTACCGCCACTGTCCCTTGCAATCGCAGTTGCGAAGTTATAGCTGCCTTGTCAGTTGTCTGGGAAGCGCTGCCGATGCACCTTCACAGCCTGCAAGGTGAACTGGCGCTGTTCAGCATCTTGATCAGTGCGATGTTGTAGGTCTGTACAAGAGCAATGACAAGTTCAGCGAAATCGTTAACATGCTATCAACGTGTCAACGATGTTGACACGTTCCACCAAATAGTTGACAACATGTTTTCAACATGTCAACAATGATGACAACGTTTTGACAAAGTTGTCAAAATTGTTGTCAAAAGTAGTTAGCGAAAAAAAGATGTAATCAAAAGTTGACAAAGTTATCAGTTCTGGTACATACCTGTTCCAGAACGATACCACGTTCAGCGAAATTGTTGGCAACATGCTGTCAACATGCTAATGATGCTGGCACGTTCAGCAAAATCGTTAGCATGTTGTCAACGATTTACGAACATGCTGCTATCGCGACTGATACAGGCCTAGTACCTCGCACTGACCAAGTGTGATGAATAGCGTCAGTTCCTGCGGATTATAGAGGCGCACCGGCACCCTACCCGGCAACTGACAAGATGACTGTAACTTGGTGAGTGCGATAGAAAGTGACAGCGGCAGTGTTTGGTCACTTCATTTACGAGACAAATGACATTATTGCATAATACAGACATAGCGAATTATGCATCATGTCATTGGTAGCAACGCAAGTTACATCATGTCTTTAGTGTGGTCAGATTAACCTCCATACACCTGCATATTGATTATTGAATGTGTTCAGTCAGCCTACACCCTGTTTTCCAACTGACAGTCGTGTATTTATGGAATTGCAACGCCAGCGTAAAGTTTAAAAGCCCTGTTTCTTTTGCAAAGTTTCTTAGCCTTGTTCATGGAACTGGCTGCGAGCCGTTGCGGGCAGGAGCTGGCCGATGCCAAGTGGCGTCATACCGGCAGCAGTGACAGCATCGGCAGCAGCGACAGCATTGGCAGCAGCGGCGGCATCGGCAGCAGCGACAGCATCGGCAGCAGCGACAGCATCAGCAGCAGCGCAGCAGCGATAGCAGGGACCACATCGCACCAACAATTGTTGCACATCATGTTCATATACTCTGCCTATTAGGACCAGATCATTGCAGTCAAAAGTTAGTCTTATGATCACACTGAAAAAAGTCACTAAATTTAAGGGAGTATACAACAAAAGACTACTATAACGACATAGTTCTTTGATCACAAGAAAACAGTTTACTAACTTTAAGGGGATATACCACACAATGCGAATATAACGAGATAGCTATTCGACAGCTGATATGCTAGAAGGAAAGGTAGGAAATATTCACCATTGCAAGATAAACATGATGTGCGTAGTAACTATGTTATTTTGGGTAAGCGGACACCAGGCAGAACAACCTTTACGAATTATCCAGGGTAGAGTTACCAATGTATGGCGGATTATATGTGCGCATGTTTAAAACACATCGCTTTAACCAATTTTACAGAGGTCAAGGTCCCGCGCAATACAATCACGCTTTAAAGCTTGCTAAACTTTATACGATTCAGTTTCTATAATAATTATAAAACACCTTAAAGCACAAATTTACCGGTTCGTCTACGGTTATTACAACGCTGTATGCCAGACTGCACAGTATGGCAAATGGCTAGACGAGGCGCACCAGCCGCGGAAAAAAAATCCGCACCGAAACGCACCAGGAGGGCAGCAATCCGCACCAGAGAGATCGAATGCACGCACCAAATGAAAAAAAAAACATGACTAAAGAAAACCAAGAGGCATAAAGCAAGCGCCTTTTCTACATAAACACATCTTTCACGTTGAATCGATGCAAACATGCACATAGGACATGATTAAAGCGCAAACAACCTCTCTGCACTCCCACCCTGTTATTAAAGCGCTAACAACCCCTCGCACTCCCACCCTGTTATTAAAGGCTAAAACTCCCATCCCTGTTATTAAAGCGCTAACGACCTCTCGCACTCCCACCCCGCACCCCACCCTGTTATTAAAGCGCAAACAACCTCTCGCACTCCCACCCTGTTATTAAAGCGCAAACGACCTCTCGCACTCCCACCCTGTTATTAAAGCGCTAACAACCCCTCGCACTCCCACCCTGTTATTAAAGCGCAAACAACCTCTCGCACTCCCACCCTGTTATTAAAGCGCAAACAACCTCTCGCACTCCCACCCTGTTATTAAAGCGCTAACGACCTCTCGCACTCCCACCCTGTTATTAAAGCCAAACAACCTCCCACCCTGTTATTAAAGCGCTAACGACCTCTCGCACTCCCACCCTGTTATTAAAGCGCAAACAACCTCTCGCACTCACTCCCACCCTGTTATTAAAGCGCAAACAACCGCACTCCCACCCTGTTATTAAAGCGCTAACGACCCTCCCACCCCCACCCTGTTATTAAAGCGCAAACAACCTCTCACACTCCCACCCTGTTATTAAAGCGCTAACAACCTCTCGCACTCCCACCCTGTTATTAAAGCGCTAACGACCTCTCGCACTCCCACCCTGTTATTAAAGCGCTAACAACCTCTCGCACTCCCACCCTGTTATTAAAGCGCTAACGACCTCTCGCACTCCCACCCTGTTATTAAAGCGCTAACAACCTCTCGCACTCCCACCCTGTTATTAAAGCGCAAACAACCTCTCGCACTCCCACCCTGTTATTAAAGCGCTAACAACCTCTCGCACTCCCACCCTGTTATTAAAGCGCAAACGACCTCTCGCACTCCCACCCTGTTATTTTCAAAACACATGAAACTGAAACTGGAGCTGAAATTGCCAAACTTATTTACCGCGAAAAAAAGTCCACTGCCGCCAGCTATGAACTGAGACATATGTGACTAGTGTTGTTCGCGGATATAAGCTAGTGCATGTTTCTTGAAGTTAGACAGCCTCGTGGCGTGAGCACCAACATCACTAATGCAGACACCCACCACTGAATTCTTGCTCCAATGGAATACGAGGTCACTCATATCCCATTGGGAATAATTTAAGGAATATATATTCAAAAATAAACCATTGATTGCCGCCGTTCAGTGGACCCGATGGCGCGACAATGATCAATATAATATTAATATCTTTGGCTATACCCTCTATAACCACAACAGAAATTCTACACCTCGCGGCGGCGGGGTAGCCTTATTCGTCTCGAACACTCTTCTTCGTCGCCCCATCACCATTCTCAATGACCTGAATTTTGTTGCAGTGTCTGTCCAAATTGCACAACTAGAGCTCATAGTTCTCTCCCTATATCTTCCCCCTACGCATGCACTATCCTTAGCTTATATGACTAATCTCTTCGGTCTCCTCCAACACCCCTGTCTGGTGCTGGGCGACCTCAACGCCCACCACCAGGCATGGGGTTGTCACACCACAACCCCGTGCTGACATAACATTGAAACACTCCTCAATACCCACAACATGGTCTTTTTAACACGCGCCCTGGAGGGCCTCTGAAAACTACGCGCACTGGAGAGGGGGGATCCGCCACCCACCCCCTAAAATCTCGGCTCCTATTAAAGCCGCAGTAACGAAATTCTCAGGGTGGATGGGTACGGCAGTGAACTCTATTGTGTGCAAATTTCATGACCTTAGGTCAATATCTCCAAGGTCAAATGAAGTCACATATGTCACAATTTCCTTGTTTTGTTGCGTGGCTTGGCTTGTCATTATTATGGATCGCTGTGATTGTGCTTAAATGCTCCAAAATGGGCATCAATGATGTTTTGGACATGACTAATGATGCAATACACATGCTTAACCCGGAATTTGACCTCAGGTCACCTATATAGCAGCACTTTATCAGGTCAGTTACCTGTTCCAGTTATCGGAACCGCTCTGTCCGGCGGCTCGGCGCAATCGGCTTCGCGAAGAAAGGAGTGAAGTACATGAATGAAGTATGGAAACGCTTAGGTACACAATGACAAACAGTAGTTTTCAGGATGTGTATGAGTAACATGCAAAATGACATCAATCACATGACAGTCATTTGCATTTATGACAACATTCCAGTTGACCAAGTTTGGTTCCATTAACCTGGCATGCATTTGACCTGACTTGACCACGGTGACCTCACATGACCTTGAAACTATATAGCATAACAATATACATCAAACAAGTCGCTAGCGTTGCCATGAACACTTCCCTTTTGCCAATATACAGGAAGATCATCAGCGCCGAATTTTTTTGTATGGCGCTACGAAATGTTTTGAATTTAACGGCCTCTAACTCGAACAATTTTTGGATGATTTTCGTTTTTCTTACTTTAACCGACACGCCGGACATTTCTAAGCAGGTACGCAAAACATTGCGTATGTCGACCAGTAAAATCGGGAGTTATGTAAAAAAAATCGAAGGGGTGGGTGGATTTCGTCCCTCCACCCTTCAAGTGCGCGTGCGCGTCATACTACACGCGGCAGGAAAACATGTACCCAAAACTTGTCGCTCCCCCGACCGTAAACACGTGCCGTGGTGGAACGAGTGTCAACGAGCCGTCGCCTTACGGCGGCGGGCTGAGCGTAAATTTCACAAAAACCTCATCGTACAAAACATGGTAGAAGCCCGCGAGGCAAAGCTACGCTCTCAGCAAATAAATCCTTTCGGCCAAAAAACATAGCTGACAACTCTATTCCAACACGTTCAACCGATTTACCCCCATCTCCCAAATTTGGACCCAAATTCGCTCCTTCTCCAATGGCAGTGCCCCACACCACGAATTCCCACAACTGACAATTAACCAACGCCGCATCACAGAAACCACAGCCGTCGCGGAACACTTCGCCACGTATTACTCTGACATCTCCTCCAACACTCAATACTCACAGCGCACCACCTCACTCCTTCGCGACACTCTTGCCACCTGCCATTTTGACTCTGACAACTCTGAACCTTACAACGACCCATTTACCATCTACGAACTAAATCTATCGCTCTCAAAGGCAACCAATACGACTGTTGGACCTGACCGATTGGCTTACCCCTTCTTTCAAAATATTTCTGAATCCGGCAAAGACAACCTTCTATCGGCGCTAAACCAACTATGGACTGATGGTACTTTCCCGTCAACTTGGTCCACTAGCACTATCATCCCTATGGCTAAGCCTTTCAAACCTCGACACCTCCCCTCCAGCTATCGCCCTATATCTCACTAGTTGTGCTTGCAAAATTTTTGATTGCATGGTCAATGGACGAATCAGAGTCTATCTTGAAAACAGCAAAATTAGATCCCTTTTCCAGAGCGGCTTTCGGCCAAGGCGAAGCACCACTGACAACCTCATCTAAATTATTGACTCAATTCAGCGTAGTTTTGAGACAAAATCCGAAACTATCGCTCTTTTAGACGCTCTTTTAGCCGAAACTCTTATATCTCTTTTAGATCTACAATCCGCGTTCAATAAAGTACACAGTTCTGCCCTTCTCATTAACTTACACCGAATTGGTATCAAGGGCAGAATGGCCACCTTCATCGCTAACTTTCATGACAATCATTCTTTCGTCGTCCGCTGCGGCAACATTTATTCCCACCCACACACTCTCGATCAAGGCGTCCCGCAAGGCAGTGTCTTGTCCCCAACACTATTCCTCATTATGATCAACGATGCATTATATCAGCTTCCCCTGATCTCTCCCTGCCTAAACTATTACATATACGCCGATGATTTGGCCATCACGTGCACCCACCTCACGACGGATACAGCAAACCATTTCGTACAACTCGCCATGAATCACATTGATTCATGGTGCTCCCTCTGGGGGCTAAAAATCTCTCCCACCAAATCGGCCACAATGCTCTTTTCTCGGCTCCCAAATATACCCTACCCCACACGTCTCTCCGCTATCGCGATCAAATTATTCCCTCCAAACCTCATTCAAATATCTCAGAATTATCCTCGACAGAGGACTCTATTTTGACCCCCATATCTCCTACATTAAACAGCGCTGCGTAGTGCGCCTTAATCTCCTGCCCTGCATCTCCGGTCGTGACTGGGGTGCAGACAGGACCACTCTCACTAATCTGTACATCGCCCTGATTCGTTCAATCCTGGAATACAATGCGTTTATCTTCGATCATATATCCCCCTCACACACCACCTCACTAGAACGCACACAAAACCACGCAATTCGCCTCATCACCGGAGCACACCGCACCACACCTACCACCAGTGCCCGGGCTGATGTCAATCTCCCCAACCTACAACACCACAGAACACTACAACTCGTAAGATACCACTTCAGGACAACAACACAGATAAATCACCCCTTCAATATTGCCTGGTCCAAACCCCCTGTCCGACGCTCCAAGAACAAAAATAAATACAGCATTGCTATTCACTTGAAACAGGTTCTCACACTTACACTGAAATTTCCCATTGTAACCCCCGGCCAAATTCCCCTTCTCCCATTCTGGTACATGAAACACCCCAAACTCGAGTATCTCTCTCGGCACAACAAAGCCTCGACTCTCCCTCATTGACGTTCAAGTAAAAAAAAAATTAATATCAAGAGGCACACCCACAACACACATTCTTCTACACTGACCGCTCCCGTACCAACGAAGATACGGGCGCCGCCTGGTGCGGTGGGCCCGACACTGGACAACCTAAATTAACACCTCATCATTCGGTATACACAGCAGAATTAGTCGTCATACTCACTTGCCTCCAACGCATCATAGCACGACACATCACCACCCCTACTACAATCTGCACTGACTCACGCTCCTCCGTTGACGCCCTCGTGGCCATACACAACACCACGCAACCCAAACCCCACGCCATACGACACCTCTACCATGACAACCACGCACGCCTCCAGCCCACGATCCTCTGGATCCTCGAACATAGGGGTATCCCGGGGAACGAGAGAGCAGACGGCCTGGCCCGGGCGGCAATCAACCTCCCACCGAACGATGATGCACCAGTGTCCCCCGGGGATCTCCTATCATTAACTAATGACTTACTTAAAAAGTATATCCAAGCCTGCTGGTCACACAACACCACACACCTACACGCTACCAAGCCCACACTCTCCAAATGGCCCTCTTCCCACCAGCACACTCGTTTGAGCGAGGTGGTACTAGCGCGACTTCGCCTCGGACACACCAAGTTGACACACAACTTTATTTTTTATCGACTGCTCCGCCCTCCACTTTTTAGCACATGCCGAGTTCGCATTACTGTCGCCCACATATTACTTACTTGTCCAGCATATGCTCCTCACCGTCGCGCTATTCTTCAGTATTTCACCAACAACCATATATAAATCTCGCTCCGGGCCCTCCTCGGGGATGAACACTCGGCACTCCTCGGGTTACTTTTGCGCTTTTTATATGACACCAAGCTTGCTGAACCGATCTGACCTTCCTTTTTCTGGCACAAGTTAACTGGTTCAAGCTGATTTGATGTGAAGTTGAAGGCTATATGACACGTTACACGCTTCGTTAACTTCGTTACACACGTCTTCCTCTCCGTCGTCGAAAAACACATACATATAGGTTATTTCACACTAGGTAAGCAGAGACCGATCCAATTTGGCCAAAACGGACGGTTCTCCTGATAAATTGCGCTTGATTTTTTTTCCAAGCAGCTTGGTTTTCCCCTCCTCCTTTAACTAACATCACCACTACCTGACCCCCCCCCCCCGGGCCCCGGCCTTCGCAGGTGGGCAGTGGAGCCTCTCCGCAGGCGATGAAGCTGTCCATCCTCCAAATGTCCTTCTGATTGTTACGTATGTATGTATGTATGTATGTCTCACCTGTATATGTATGTATCGGCCATTTAGGCCACGTTCCTTGTTTGCCGGCGTCTCTCTTGCTTATTTGATATAACCGGATGCCACATAAGCCAGATTAACATAACCCTTTCTTTAACGTAATAATCTCTAGCGGATGGCGCTCTGCCTCTGCTAAAGACAAAAAAAATATAATTGTCATGGCAGCAAGAATAACCTACAAAATCTGAACTGAACAACAGTTACAAACTACAAGATGACATGCTACAATGCGAAAATAGATCGGAGCTTCTAACAAAATCGCATAATGTTGAGCAAGCTTCAAAGCGTGACTATATTGTGCGGGAACTTGACCACTACAAAGCTGGTTAAACCGAGGTGTTTTAAATATGCGCACATATCCGTCATTCATTAGTAATTCTCTATCCTGGAGAATTTGCGAAGGTGGTTCTGCCTGGTGGCCGCTTACCCAAAATAGCATAGTTACTATGCACATCATGGTAATCTTGTAATTGATAGTTATGCAATGCAATGCAAATATATCTCTTATCCTTACTTCTAGCATATCCTCTGTTGAATAACTATCCTGTAATATTCGCATTTTGTGGTATATCCCCAAATCACAAAAGTTGGTCAACTCTTTTCTTGTGATCAGAGAACTGTGTCGTTGTGCTAGTGCTATATTGTATAACCCCATACATTTCGTGAAACATTTCCTGATGATTTTAAGAGAGCAGTTCTTGTACCTATGTGTAAGGCAGAAGAACATAATACATTTAAAACAAATATAGACCTATGTATATTTATTTCCTACCTTCTCCAAAATTTTTGTGAAGGAAAAAAACATTACACATATTTGGACCTAAATAATTTACTAAGCCCTTTTCAGTTTGACTTAGCATAGCACATACACAAAAATAGCATAGCACATACATGCCCATTATGCATTTATATCATGAAATTACTAAGTCCATTGAAAACACGGATATTCGATGTAGATTATAAATATTGATTTGAAAAAGGCCTTAGACCCAGTTAGCACAAATATATTAGTTAGAAAATTGCGGTGCATTGGAGCTCTAGGTCCCCTACTTAGAATAATAGAACCATACCTTCAACATAGACATCAGCAAACCAAAGTACATGAGACATTATCTGAACCAGAGATATTTCCATGGGTGTTCCTCATGGCTCAATTCTGAGCCTATTAGTATTCATCACATATATTAACGACTTAGCTAGAATTGGTGACGAAGCAAATATGTACTTTTTTGTTGATGACAAAGCTATTCTTTGTCAAGGCTCTAAACATAGATGTATTGCAACACTAAATGAGTGACATTGCGCCGGAGCTAACTAAATGGTTTCAAGCAAAAAATGACACTGAATGATGTAGACAAATTACCAAATTTAGTCTGGAACTCCCAGTAGTGACATAGATATAATGATCAATTCTACAAAAGTGATCAAAAAACAGAAAATCAAGTATTTTGGTATAGTGTTGGATGAAAAATTGGCTTGGTATGGGCACATTGTTTATGCTACAGCCATCATTAGTAGAATCATGGGTATTATGGGGAGGGAAAAATGCTTCATTACAAGTCGAGAGCTGAAGTTTTTTAGGGAACTCTTTAATCCTCACCTATATATATTATTTTGCTGTGATTTGGGGTACCAATTATCCCACTAGATTAGATCAAATTATAAAATCCCAGAAACGTGCATTACAAATTATGGATTATCGACATTATGCACATACTACAATATATTATTTATAAAATACAACATTTTGAAGTTCATTGACATGGTGCAGGAACAAAACATATCAATTACTAGACAATTTTGTCCAGCAAGCATTACCACTTGCTGTGGCTGACTTGTTTCAATATGCAACAACTACTAAGACAAGAATCATTACACATTTCTTTGTATCATTGATTTATCAACAATATAGGCTATATGCTATTACATACTTGTCACCAAAATTATGAAGCAACATAATTTGCAAAATATTTATCAGTATTGGACAGGTGCCGATGAAAAGAAGAAGTGCTAAAAATGCATTAACCGTTACTTTACCGAAGTACACCTATGAAATGAAAACTGAAGAAAGAATATGGTTCATATAATTATCGTAGTTAACTTTAAAAGTTGTACCTTGCTATAGAGGGTAACAGCGTGTATGAGTGAGGAAGTTTTACTGGCTATGTAGGTTTGGAATAATATTATGAGAAAAGTAGTTTTTTGAGAGAAAAGAAAAAAAAAAAAAAAAAAAAAAAAATAAACAAAAAAGGAAAAAAAGAAAAAAAAAAAAAAATTAAATTATTAAATAAAGAAGGAAAAGGATAAATTTAAAGGAAGGGGAGGAAAAAAAAAAAAAAAAAAAAAAAAAAAAAAAAAAAAAGAATAAAAAAAAAAAAAAAAAAAAAAAAAAAAAAAAAAAAAAAAAAAAAAAAAAAAAAATAAAAAAAAAGAAAAAAAAAAAAAAAAAAAAAAAAAAAAAAAAAAAAAAAAAAAAAAAAAAAAAAAAAAAAAAAAAAAAAAAAAAAAAAAAAAAAAAATTGGAAAAAAAAAATGAAGTGGTTCAGTGTGTAGCAAAAGGGCCTTTTGGGTCATAATTGACATTTTTTTTTTTTTTTTTTTTTTTTAGGGGAAAAAAAAAAAATTTGAAGCGCTGCATCCGAAAAATATTGTGGGCAGCAAAGCGTGACGGTCAGGTCGGATCGGGTCGGGTAGTGCCGGATCAAGCCAGGTTGCTCGCGTGAACTTTCATTCCATGCGAACGCGAGACAAGATTCGCTTGGACTTAGCCCTCGCTTGAAGCACTGTCCACTCCTCAATAAAGACCACAGAACTCGAATTGGATGGCCACAAAGCTTATCATAGCTAGATTTTCCCTACTAAGCTCCTTTGAGTGCAGAGGCAGTCACGAAAAACCGGACAGACAACGATCTCGCTACTTATCACGATGTCGGTCAGCACGGTAATCTGCTCAGACTGGAGATTAGGCTCACTTTCCCCTCCCTGACAACATGTAACAATCAGTATCGTATCAGAGGTGGCAGGGAGCGCTAAAATTGTTTCGCAATTAGGTGGATTCTCTTTACAAAAGCTGGCAGCCAGAAAAAGAAACGGGAACTCAAATAATCCATTCCTCAAAGTAAATGCGAGCCGTACTTCTTCTCGCAAAAGTATTTTTTTCGTGCTGTAACCAAACCTATCTATAAGGAAATGGACATGTATTGCAATTTTGCCAAGGTAAAATAGATATGCATAGGGATATCTGCGTGTATATATATATATATATATATATATATATATATATATATATATATATATATATATATATATACACGCAGATACACTTCTCGAACTTGCTACGGTTGATGAACGGTTGATGTTCTCGAACTTGATGTTGTTCCTGACCTCCAGAAGGGTTTCTGGTGATCTTTGGTGCACCATGCTCTCCAGATGACCTCATAAGAAACAATTCAGTGGTGTTAAATTGAGAAAGTGAGCCGGGCAATCGACGACGGTCTTCATCAAGACTATGCGGTCGTCAGCAAGTGTTCCTGGAGCCACTTTCCGGACTTGCCTGCAGTGTGAGCCGTCACACTGTCTCGCTGCAAGCCACTGCTAGTGCACGTTGTCCTCACACTGGCGACTCAGCACGCTTCAGAACTGCTAAAGCACAAAGATGTGCCGCGCTGTGTTTACCGTTTTCATCTCACCGCTGTGGTCATCGAAGACGAACGAGCTGAGAATCCCCTGGTTGTACAGAGTACAACAAGCAGTGACCTTAGACAAGTACAGGGGTCTGTACAATATCGTCCAGTGTGTCTTCATCTCACAAATTGGCAGTTGCGCCCAATCACCGGGCCATACAGATGAAAGCAGGGTAAGATTTCAGGCTGTATATTATTTTTCGTATCCAGAACCTTATCTTCTCCAGACAATTATCCTCCCATTTGTCTATTTCATTTGAAGGTTGAATGTCGCTGTTTGACGATGAACTTCTCTGTGATAAAGTGTTCAAGATTCACTGGGGAGTTCAAACTGAGATTCTGATGTCACAGGTTCGAAGGGAAATATCCTCCCTATGTTCGATCAACAATTTTTTTCTTCTTCATTCATAATTTCACAATACAAATCCAACCCTGGATGAAGTGTCTCGTTAGAGGAACAGATGTTGCCGATGAAATGATTTTCAGTGGCGCACCTCAGCTTCAACCATGACGCAGGCTGGGGGAGGGCGGCTTACTGTGACACCTCACTCCCCACAGAAAGCCGTGACGACCATCACGTGCCCGATGCAGGCTGTGGGCGGCTCACTGTGACACCCACCTCACTCTGTCGCCGGATAGCTACCGCTGAGAAAGCGCTACATACCAAACGAGGATGGCCGCCATCAGCATGGAGATGTTCCAGCTCGCTACTGTGACAAGCCGCTGTCAAATTAAACGGCATTGGGTGACTGACAACGATGGCATGCTTAACGAATAGCTCGCCATTATCATTTCAGGTGCGACCAGCTGTTTGGGGGAGGTGCTCGCCGCTCCTGCGCTACCCGACGTGCGTGACCTGTAGATATGGTGGCGGAGATACAGCGGCGGCAGGTCGGCCGACCTGCTCTCAGCCATTGACACAACTGCCGCCAGCATAGGTCGGCCGACCAGCACCAGCCTCAGTCATTGACACAACTGCCGCCAGCGCAGGTAGACCGACCAGCACCAGCCTCAGTCATTGACACAACTGCTGCCAGCGCAGATCGGTCTGCAGCCCCATGTAGCGCCGATGGCCGGACCGGTGCCTACTCCGGCTGGCCTGCCATGCCGCAGTCCGCAGCCACATGCAGCCCCATGTAACCCCATGTAGCGCCGACTGGCCTGACGGGCGCCTACTCCGGCTGGCCTGCCATGCCGCAGTCCGTAGCCCCATGTGGCCTTGACTGGTCGGACCGGCATCTGCTCTGGCTAGCTTATGTGAAGCAGACTGTCTAGCCAGTCTGAAATCGCGGTTTGCTGGAAAACGACGATGGATGTATGACCACTTTTCCTCTGGCTCTTCCGACAGATGGCAGACCTATCGACCCAGGTGGTAGGTAGATGGCAGATCGACAGACCAAATGGTCGGTAGATGGCAGAGCAGTCGATGCCTTGGTCGCTAAATGGCAGAGAGGGCACCCCCACCTGACCAAAAGAGAGTAACGAATACATCTTCGCCAGTTCCAGCAAAAAAGACTAGCATCGGATCACGGACTTGTGCGGCCACGTTTACTTGCTTGCTTGGTGGCATCAGAACCTTACGCAAAAAGTACGGTTTGAAAACCAGACTCAGACTTTTGAGCTTTATATTTTTTTTCCCGAATAAAATTGTGTTACTGGGGTGTCACGACGTAATATCGGATCGATCTGAATTTCCTCGGACCAGAATAAATACCTGCTAGTGACACACAAAGGATGACTTTCCTTAACCAATGCCGTCTAGATCTACCAATGGTGCCCAATGCACATATGACCACCTGTAGGAGGATTTTGTTATCTCTGTTGAGGGACTCGAGCCATAGGTGGAGCTTCTCAGACAAATTTTCTGCAGGGCAAAACGGTACGCTATGGGACTCTCCAGTTATGGGGGGGGAGGCTCATTAAGTCTGGGATACCCCGCATGCTTTGTTTTCTAAGAGCTCTACAGGAACCTCCTGTTATGACTCCTGGTATATCGCCTTCAAACAACACAGGATCTTTGGAGGCTTTCATAAGCTCTCGGATCACCTTGTCATGACTTCTGCCTTCGAACAACATAAGGGCTTTGGAGACTTGCACGAGCTCTACGTGCCTCCTGTCGTGACTGATGTGTCCCTTGGTCTGAGTCCTCGAGACGATTCAACGGGACTTCTCGATGGATGTTTGGACCTACCGTGACTTATAAGGGCTTCTTGTCAAGACTAATGAGCTTGACAAGAGGCCTAAAGACGAATTTGAGACCTACACAATGGCGTCGCCACGAAATTCCTCCAGGGGGGCAATGCTGAAAGGGGGCTCCTGCTCCTGGAAAGGGGCCTCCGCTGTGTTAGGACATCCTATTGTTTTTTAGGCTCTTACTATGGTTCCAGAATGGGAAACATGATTGCATATTGATGTCTTGTTTGTTCTTGGCATGGTGCATCTTTTACGCAAAACGCAATAGCAATTTTTTTTATCGATGAGAACTGAGCCATACCAGGACATAAATAAGTAATATGTGGATAAATACTTAAGTGCCAAAAAAATCAATGTCTTAATGCTTTCTCGACCAGAAGAATCTTCCGGCTGATCTCTATATTGCAGCGAGCTGGCGGGGCTGGTGCTAAGCGTATCTTAAAGATAACTCCCATTGATCAACCCACTTCTATGTCCACCAAGTCCAACTGAATATAGCTAGATTCATCACTAATGTTAGTCATTCCCACCAGCTTGATGTCATAAGCAAGCTTAAACGATCATTTATCAGTCCTAGGACGACAATTTCGCAAAGGTGACCACGATAAATGGATTAAATTGTTTTTCTGATCGCCATCTTAGGGATTTATTGATTTTTAATAACATTTGGTGCTGGCTGCAAGGCACCTAGCACACAAGCTAAAATAATAAATCCTCAGCGAATAAATTCACGGCAAGAACAAGCATTGTTGAACAACAGTGCATAAATGACAATGCAACAATGCAACAATGGCAATGCATAAATAATGAAAAACCTTCAAATTCCACGCCGTCACGCCCATGGTTTTCGCTGTGCTGTACCGTTTTGTAAATGACGTCGTTGAGAAGGTATTGAAGCTAGGAAGCTCAAATCATGCAGGCTGTAATCACAGAAGAGAAGTTTGTAGGAAGAAAATGCATTTTAAACATCATTCCTCCCATTTTGTATGGGGCATTGTTGTTCTTTTGTATGCTTGTGAGGGGGAAGTTGCCCCCTCAATGTTGGCTTTGCCCCATGGGCGTATGTTTCTGAAAATTATTGGGAGACCAGTGGCGTATCTACATTTGCGTCAAGGGGGAGGGGCGGGAAACGTATTTGGAGGGGATCCACTTACCCCATTAAAAAGTCCTCGAATTTCGACCACTATTTTGTCAAAGGGGACCTTATTAAATCAAATAATTAGTGACCAACTGAATTATCTTATGGAGGGCCTAATCTACCACTATCGTTTCTGACTCGTCGGATTTTAACCCTAACTCCCCCACCCTGTTCGAATGTTTTCTTTTGGTATCCCTTGATAAGTCACCTCACACTGCTGAAATTACACCTATACAAAGCACTTTAAAATGTAAAATTTCCTAATTTCAGACATTCCAGTTCATAGCGCCCGTTCGCCATGATGCAAAAGTTCGTGCACACGCACACCCATCTTGCGCATTCGGTGCATTCGCCACACTTCGTGCGATGCTACGGTTTCTGCTAGGCCTCCTACGTTTTGCTAATTGCTGCCACATGATAGACTTGCGCCATATTTGACGTGATGGAATGCTTCGTATGGACGTTCGCTGCGAAAATTCGATTAATTAAATTCGATCATTGCTTCCCTACTTCGAATCTTCCAATCCTATCTTTGATTAAATATGCTCCCAGATTGGCTACCGAACCGAGGCCCTGCCTCAGTGTTCTCTTTGGACCCGTTTCGTCTCTCTTCGTCTACGGATGTGTCTTAGGGCACCAATCCATTTTTGTTACGGGCCCAACATATTTTCGAAACCCCTGCTTGGTTTAGGGTGCTCTTGCTTTTTTGTGCACCGACGATTTTTTTTAGGTGTCGGGGCGCTTTGAAAGATCCAGATGTGTTTAATTAGTGCTCGGTCTTTTTGTTCGTTTTGGGACCATGTTGCTTTTTGCGGCTCCAGCACCTTTTTCAGGTCCTTGTGCGGTCGCATGACCCTTGTGTGCCTTGAGACCTTCCGGTGTATTTTTTATAGCTCCCGGTATGTTTATTTATGGCTGCAACGCATGCTTTAAGGCCCTGTCGCTTTTTGCGAGACTGTGCGCTTTTGAGGGCCAGTTGCACTTTCGGCCCCCGTTGTGCTCTTGGGGTCCCGCTGTGTATATTTGGGGCTTCTGACGCATATTTGTGGGGCCTCAGTACAACTTTGGGGCTTCGGTGCGATTTTTATGGGTCCCAGCGCGATTTATCGCACCCAGGCGCGTGGTTTCGGGGACCCAACGCCAGTTTCCTGGGCTCAACACGATTTTTGTGGATCTCTTCTGAATTTTTTTTAGAGTCCGAATCCCGGTCTGATTTTTCGAGCCCCTTGCGCCATGTTTTTGCATCTCACCTCGATTTTTCGAGCTCCGGTATGATTTTCTGGACCGTACGTGATTTGTGAAGGCATCTGATGATATGTCCGGTACTCCAGAGTCATTTTTCTGACCCGGACAGTTATTTTTTGGAATCCCTCCTTATTTTGGAAGGCTTCGGCTTGATTTTTTGGGGATACCGATGCGATTTTTGGGGTCACACTGTGCTTATGTGGGGCCCTAGACGCCAATTATTGGGAGCCCCGACGTGAATGTTTGATGCCCAAACCAAATTATTGGGACTACCGATGGTAATTGTGTGTCCCGAGCGCGATATTTTGGGGAACCGGTTCGAGTTTGCGGGGCGCGCTGTACTTAGCTGTGACCCCAACGCGATCTTGGCAGTTCCTGTTGCAGATTTTCGGCTCGGAGCGAGTTTTCGTGGCCCGCCGTATTTATTTGGAGCCCCCTGCACGAATTTTGGTGGACCGACGCAAATTTTGGTGGCCCCAGCGCGACTTTTTGGGGCCAAGGCACGATTTTTTTTCGGTGCCCTGACGCGTTTTTTTCGGTGTCCAACTGGTTTTTGGGGGACTTTGACCTAATTTGTGAGGCCGCAGAGTGACATTCCGGTTGATAATTGTTCTTTGGGGGAAGCTGTAACTTTTGGGGGCCCGACGCGATCTTTTGGGCCCCCAGTGTGATTTTGAAGGGCTGCGACGCGACTTTTTTAGTCCAATGCAATCTTTTGTATCCCGACGTCATTTGCTTGGATCCCTAGCGCTAGCTTTAGAGACCTCGACACTCTTGGGGGGTCCAATACGTTTTGGAGGCTTTTGGCGCCATTGTTGGGGTCCCAGAGTGATTATTCATGTCCGGATTATTTTTCGTTGCCCCGACTTCATTTGTGTCCCAATGAGACTGTCGGGGAACGGTACGACCTGTCGTGCCCCTAGCGTGATTTTCATGGTCCGGGCGTGACTTTTTTGTGCCCCAGGCTCAGCGTGATTTTCAGGGGCCACGACCGGATCTTTTTTGGACCATGTCGTGATTTGGGCCCATACCGTGATTTTCAAGTACCCCGGCACGACTCCTACCATTTCTTAGGGGCTTCTTGCAAACTATAGGCCTCCTCTCGCGTCTTATGGGTCTCGTCTCATTTCCTGGAGCCTCTTTACCGGTTTTGGATGTCTCCTCTTGTGTCCTACCCTCCTCCATATTCAATGGCCCTCCTCTCCCGTTTTGGAGGGCCTCCTCCTACATCCTGGGGTCCTCTTAGCATGGCATGGGGCTTCCTCTCATGCTCCAGGGGCATTATCTGCCAAATTAGGGGCCTCCTGCCACGCCTCGTGGACCTCCTTTGTCCTGGCAAAGCCTTACCCGTCTTGAGGGGATCTTCAATTTTGGAAACCTCACCTTCTTCCATACCTGCTACCAACTCCCATCTTAAGGGCTTCCTCTCATTTCCTGGGAACTCCTTCCGGTCTTCAGGGCCTCATTCGGCCCCGGAGACCGCCTACTCCGTCTTGAGGGACTCCTCTCGAGTCCGGCAGGGGCCTCCTTTTCTCTTCTAGAGGCCTTTTTTTTCAAATTAGGGACCTCCTCTCACGTTTTGGGGGCCTCCTGCTCTGTGTTTTGATTCGATCTTTGCCCATTTTAAGGGTGGCCTCTTATCTCCTGGCGGACTCCTCTTCTCTCCCAGGTTCCTCATCTTCCAAATTACAAGCACCCTTTCCTATTTCAGTTGCCTTGTCATCTCCTGGGGACCTTCTTACCTGTCTTGGAGCCTTCTTTCTCGCCTGGGAGCCATCCCTCTTATCTAATGGTCTTTCTCTCCTGTTTTAGGGGCCTTTTTGTTCATCATGGGGTCTCATTTCCAATACTGTGTCGTCCTCTTCCGAATTAGGTGCCTCCTGCCACGTTTCTGGATCATCCTTTTCTATCTTGGCGGAACCGTACCCATTTTTGGGCCTGCTTTTGCGTCTCCGAAACCCCATCTCATATCCACTGGCTTTCTCTTCCGTCTTAGGGCCTCCTCTCATTTTCTTGGGCCTCCCTTCCCGTATTGGGCCTCCTTTGCAGTCATGGGGGCCTCCTTTGCAATCCTTTGGGCCTCCTTTGCAATCCTGGGAGCCTCCTTTGCAATCCTGGGGGCCTCCTTTGCAATCCTGGTGGCCTCTTTTGCAATCCTGGGGGCCTCTTTTGCAATCCTGGGGGCCTCATTTGCAATCCTGGAGGCCTCCTTTGCAATCCTGGGGGCCTCCTTTGCAATCATTTGAGCCTCCTTTGCAATCCTGGGGCCTCCTTTGCGATCCTGGGGGCCTCCTTCGCAATTATGGGGCCTCCTTTGCAATCCTGGGGGCTTCCTTTGCAATCATTTGGGCCTCCTTTGCAATCCTGGGGGCCTCCTTTGCGATCCTGTGGGCCTCCTTTGTAGTCCTGGGGGCCTCATTTGCAATCCTGGGGCCTCCTTTGCAATCCTGAGCGCCTCCTTTGCAATCCTGGGGGCCTCCTTTGCAATCCTAGGGGCCTCCTTTGCAATCCTGGGAGCCTCCTTTGCAATCATGGGGGCCTCCTTTGCAATCCTGGAGGCCTCCGTGCCAATTGTTGGCACTCTCGTGATTTCTGGGTCCTCCTATCCTCTCCTAGGTGACTCCTTTGTCAAATTAGGGGCCTCCTCTCACGTCTTGGAGGCCTCCTCATCTGTGTTTGGACCCTCATTATCCTCTTAGCAGGGTGCTTTTGTGCCATAGTCCCAAATCTTCTCTTCTAGGGTCCTCCTCTTCCAAAATATGGGCCTCATCTGGCTGGTCTCAGTGGCCTTATCTCATTCCTGTGGAGACCTTCTTACCCATCTTGGGGCTCCCTTTTGCGTCGGAGAAATATCTCCTATGATTCATAATTTTATATTGTAGGGGCCTCCTCTTCCATCTTGGGGGCCTCGTTTTCCAAATTAAGAATATCCTGCCACCCATCGGAAGCCTTCTTGTCTAACCTGGGTGGCGTTTTGCCCGTCTCGGTGGCATCCTTTTCGTCCTGAGGGCCTTCTCCCAATCTCTGTCCTACGTCTCTTATTAGGACCTGATAAGATTTCCCGGGATCCTCGTTGCCAGTCTTGGGGCCTCCTTGACAGCACGATTGTCTGTCTCGTCGGCCTCCTTGCTCGCCTTTTTCCTGTGCATTTCCGGACAGGGGCCTCCTAAAATTTCAGGGGGGCGACTGCCCCCTCTGCCCCCCCCCGGTACCGACGCCCCTGTACCTACAGATAATACGGTGATCACTTGCCAGGTATTGGGGGTCTTTTTCGTGATGTCCAAAGGCCTCCTACAAAAATATTGGGCCTACTGGTCAGGGATCTCCTGCGGAATGTTCGTTTTTTCGTGATATTTTGGAGCCTCCTGTGATGAATAATAGCAATGTCCCTGGTCTTGGGTCTCCAAGAAAATAGAATGGAACCACCAGCCGGATGATGAGACCTCTCGAGTTCCAGAGTCAGTTCTAGAGGTCTCATGTTAATGTTAATGAGCCGCTGGCCTGGGTCTCCGTAGAACATGATGGGTCTATTTTGCTCTTGAGGCCTACCGAAAGTTCAGGAAGCAAAATATATATGTCTCGCCTTCTGTTTCACGGAGTAGTTAGCTCACTCCCGGTCAGACTATATTTTCCGGTAGCGTAGCAACTGAAGTTGGCGACAATCCGTTGTCACGCGACTTTTTTCGACGAATGTTCAGCGGGTAACTGTGCCGTCCGGTGGCAAAGCGACGCCACGGATTTCGGTTCGGGGGCGAGATCAGGGGCTTATGTTGAGTTTGTCGGGCAATGTCATAGGGGCACTATGAAATTTCCGAAATCCGACGCCTTTCCACTCAAAAGGAGGCCACCTTTTAGCTGCTTGCACCAATCGTTTCTGCGACAATATGTTCCACCTGATTTTTCGTGAGCGACCAATTTTAGCAATTATATACCTCTGCTCCCGGTGGCACCTACCGCTTCTGGCTACGTATTCGTTCCTGAGCAATGATTTATGGATCCATCGTTGCAATGAAACGGACTTTGCGGCCGAGCCTGACGGCTGGGCTACTTTTTGTCTTGCCAGTTGAAATAATATTCCCGGTTTTCAGCCTCACTCGTGATTGAACCAGCAACTCCATGAGTCAAGCACATTGTCCGTACTTTCCGAAGGTAATGCCGTTTCTTAGCAAACAAGGATTAGCTTCAGTAAGGAAATTTTTGAACAGCAGTCCAATTATACTTCAATCGGACTCCTGCCAAGATAGATGAATATGCTATGCTGTACTTCTCACAAACTTTAAAAACAACATACTGCTTTAGGACTACGTTTTTTGTTCGGTAAAAATTCCAGCTCCTATCATTGTTTGTCGTCGACATTAAATGAGAATATTACCAGACCCTCATACATTTTCATCAAAGGATAAAAGCAGTAGCACACCAATGCCCTATATTCGCACGAGGTAACGCAAGGATTGATGATAGCAACGTGTCGTGCGTCGCGAAGCGCATTCCTTGGAATCGACTTTGCCTTCAGTAGCAGGCAGCAAAGAGTGCGAGGCGGTGCTCCTCTGAGAACTCACGGACCACGAGGCCTTGGCCGCGCAGCCGAATACCCGACGGCTACCCGACGGCCAGCTGGCAAGGCCGCCTGTTCTTCGAACTGCATATTCAGGATGATGCGCAAATTCACAATGGGGTCACGCCGCCCTGGTATGGAGATGAAGCGGGCGGCGACCTCCGATATCCAGTGGCAGATCCAGAGGGAGGAACAAGGGCCCTTTGGATGTTTTTCACGTATTCTGTCTTGCAAATATGAATGTAAATAATGGTCCAGTGACAAGTAGCCGAAATCCCGATAGATTTTTCAATCAATGTCAGGATGGGATGTGTTTTTTGTTCTTTTTAACTCAAAAGCCTCCAAGGTGTTGAAACGAATCCAAGAGCAGAAGGGAACAGAAACAGAAAGGATGATGGGTGGGAAGAGTCCCATAAGAGAACTTAATTGTAGCTACAAAATCTGCGTTATAGCGTGTAAGACACGAAACATAGTGCATGTTCTGATGATCTTGAAGAAGAAAAATCATATCGTTAGAAGGGGGCCCAAGAACGAACAGAGTTCATGATGACCTGAGAGTTTAAAATCTTCGACAGGGACGGATCCAAGACCTGTCATGGGGGAATTATCTGGAGGGGCGCTATTTCCTTGGAGGAGCACCACTTCGAAAGTACCTAGAGGGGCGCCTTAGGCTGAAAAACCGTGAAGCAAGGGAAGGTGCACTCGAGCACACTGAAGCTGCTTCCAAAAGGCCTTTTCTTTCCAGAGGGCGTCTATTTCTCTCAAAGCGGCGCTTCTGGCTGATAAAAAATCCGTTGAGCGAGAATGGAGGTTAGTTCACGCCGAATGCTCAAATCAAGGAAGTTCTACATTTTGAAGAATAACAATTGTGTTCCAAAGATAACTGATATGATGCTGAAATACGCTTAAAAGCTTTCCAGCTTCTGACCTCGTGATCTGATCCTACGTCAGGATGGGACAATGTATGGATTGATAAAGCGATCACTACGCCACTTGTCTAAATGTACACCGCTTAAAAAAGTAACTATATTGACGAGCCAAATCAGGTCGAATGAAGTCAGATAACACCAGGTCGAGTCATTCAGGTCATACATTAGTTGACCATCCAAATGTCATGTCGCACGACTTAGGAGGCGCTGAAGCCGAACTTAGATATGATT
This sequence comes from Ashinkailepas kermadecensis, assembly GCA_034440615.1. Classification (NCBI taxonomy): domain Eukaryota; kingdom Metazoa; phylum Arthropoda; class Thecostraca; family Neolepadidae; genus Ashinkailepas; species Ashinkailepas kermadecensis. Next base: position 87,946 of record JAOTOM010002221.1, read on the forward strand.
TGACGAGGAACAACAATATTCTGCATAAAACAACATTATGTAGAATATCCACGATACTTCATTTGGCCTGATACCATTGACCTATCACACATATTTTAAACTAGAATGATCATTACATGCTCTTTATCATCTTCGGCGTCAAGGATTGACCACAGGTTTAATTTTCCCCACTCAATACGGTAGCATACGCGGAAATTTACCTGACCACAGGTCAATAGCCTTGGCCTTAAGAACAATTTCGGGGTACCAGGTTTCCGTCTCCATGAAAAAAAAAACGATCTAAATTAAGTGTCGATGTTTTGCAAATACTCCGAATGGCGGCACTTTGACAGCTTTTGAACACTACTCCCTTTGACCCATCCCACGTAAATGACCTTTGATGCATCTGACCTGAAATGTGTATGAGATATGCAAAACAGACGAATAAGAAGCTATTGAAGCTGCGTGTCTCTGCATCTACTCATTCGGCCGGTATCCCGGAATAAACCTGGGGGAAGGGGACTCTCGAGAAGGGGACTTCTTTCCCGCATCCCCGCCCGGCGATGGTATGGATAAATGGCAGTTAAAATGATCTGTTTCGATCACCGAAGGTCAACCCAAGAACTATGCGGAGTGTGTGTAGCTTGTCACACACAAGTTCACGGGCACCCACGCATTTCCCGGCCTGACATCCAGGTGACACGCCACCATGTCACCGAGTGACCTTGATGGGCCAGCTGGCATCCCTCCACAGGCACAAGCCCCACTCTCCCTCTCTCCCCTCTACACACACGCACACTGCCGGTCCATTTCCAGATCAGTGCTCGCTCCGTGATGGCCAACACGATATCGCAGTTCCACGAGCCGAGGCGGAAGTTGGTCGTCGTCGCCGACGGCCGTGCCGATAGCCGGGGCTGGGCCGCCGCCGGCTGCTGACACCCGGCTGTTGCGCAATCCCCTGAACGGAGGGCAGCAGCCCTGGACGCCCAGTCACGCCGGAAGCGGCAGTCCATGGCGTCAGCTGACGGCCCGGCGGCGTCATCACCCGACGGAACTCGGGGCCTGCGACCCTGACGGTGACGTCACCGAGGAATGCACGTGCGCGAACACGTGTGCCCGAGGTCCGCCCAGTATAATGGTGCACGACACACACACGCACGCACTGGTGGATCCAGCCGACTTTCAAAGGGGGAAGGGCAAGCAGGTCGGACAGCCGGGGGGTTTTGAGCAAACTTCGACAAGCTGCCACATCCTGGCAGGTTTATTGGGAAAAACATTGCTCACCAGATGACGGGGAGTGGGCGGTACCCCGTGGTCCTACAGGTAGAAAATGTTACCTTTCGGCTGGGAAAGCAAACTACATGTTTGTTACATTGAATGAAACTATTTATGCCGCCCTCAAAAGGGGAGGGAAAATGATTGTTTACCACCTTCCTGGATCAGCTGGTGCACACAGGCACACGCAAAGCAAAGTGGGCATCGGTAATGGGGCCAGCAGGCTCATAATGTTGAACTTTCCTTTTTCAGGATCTACCCACGCATAAGTCCTTCTTCAGGGGCGTCGATTTGTATCCTTTTGCGGGGGCCATGGCCCCCGCAATGCTGATCTTGGCCCCCCCAATGTTGATTTGGGCCCCCCCCCCCCCAATAACCCATGCTATTTTATGCTGATAAAAAGCTGAAGGAAAAAAAGAAGAAAAACACTGTTTTAGGTACATAGAAAACTTAGTTGATGTTAACCAGCACATTTTGTACTGAAAAAGAGCAGATTTGGATTAGATAGTGGACTGAGTATCCAACTTGTACTACACAATTCAAAATTATGTGCAAAAAAAACAAAATAGCTAGATTTCCCTCCACTGTGCAAGGAAAACTTACGGCATAAAATGTTAAGATTCGCTGATGATGCATTTTAAACCAGATTGTCTTTTTTTAAATGTTAAGCCACAAAACAACAATTGGATTGTCATACTGATGTTTGTACACACCACCAATGGCAAAACCACACACATATGAGCTTAAACAGGAAAAAATCCATTCTTAATTTCCAGTCATTATTAAACTTGCATTGTCCAGTGAACAAAAATGACAATCATCCTTGAGATTATGGATATGCAAACTATAATTATCTTCAGCAGCCCACCTATCACACCATCAGCTTGATATTTACCTAGGTACCTACCTAAATGTCCAATGACAATGCATGCATTCAATATTGATATGGGGAAAAACGATAGCCATGTGTGCACAAATCTGTCAGCTTATGATACCATGACAGAGAAAAGTCAGCAAGAAGCTGCATGGCCACTGCATTATAATTGGTATTCCTAAAAGAATAAAAAAGAAGGCTATGGCTCACATGACTTTTAAGCACACCTTACAGTCATACACGACCAATGCTACACGAGAAATAGCCTTGACAAGACCAATGTGTGGTACGCCGCAAAAACACCATTATTAAACGCCGCAAAAATACCATTATTTTAAAAGGTACACCAAAGTTCGCATTCAAACCTTGATGACGTCACAGGTTTTTATTCGTATATTGCAGAAATTGATAGCATCAGGCAAGTTTCAATTCCACTGCACATGGGTGGGGGAGTGACTTTGTCAGGCGTACCGGACCACAGAGGTCATTTGCGCCACCTTTGAAGCGAGTATGTTACATGTCTGACTATAAAAGCGGGTGTTTGCGATCAAGGTGCAGGCATGTAGACGTTTACGTAAAGGGAATTTTACGTTATAGTTTGTGTGATATTTTAGACGCTGAAGGCGGGGCTAGGATGGGGACATCCCCCTAATGTCTAGATGGCAGGGGCGTCGATTTGTATCCTTTTGTGGGGGCCAGGGCCCCACCAATGTTGATCTTGGCCCACCCACCCCCCCAATGTTGATTTCCCCCCCCCCCCAATAACATATGCTATTTTTATGCTCATAAAAAAGTTGAAGGAAAAAAGAAGAAAAACACCATGCCATACATAGAAAATGTAGTTGATATTAACCAGCACATTTTGTAAAAAAAACAGATTTGGGTTAGATAGTGGACTGACTCTCCACCTTTTGCTACAAAATTCAAAATGGTGTGCACAAAAACCAATTGTCATTGTCAAACTTGCATACAATCCAGTACCGTGAACAACAATCAATTATCATTGGGAGTGTGGATATACAAACTATAATTAACCTCAACAGCCCACTCATCACACTATCAGCTTGATATTTACCTGGTACCTAGGCACCTAGGTACATGCTGCAGAAAGACTTAGAGAAGAGCTTGTGAAGTGGTCCAAAAAATGGCAGATGGAATTAAATTTTGATAAGTGCAAAATCATGCATGTATGCAGTGGCGTCGATTTGTATCCTTTTGTGGGGGCTATGGCCCCACCAATATTGATCTTGCCCCCCCAATGTTGATTTGCCCCCCCAATAACCTATGCTATTTTATGCTGATAAGAAAGCTAAAGGGAAAAAATGAAAAACACCATGCTAAGTAGAAACATTGATGTTAACCAGCACATTTTGTACTGAATAGAAACAGATTTGGATTAGATAGTGGACTGACTCTCCACCTTTTGCTGAAAAATGTAAATTGTGTGCAAAAACAAACAAAATAGCTGGAATTCCCTCCACTGTGGAAGTACATCTTACATCTTTCTGGGTTGGTTGGTTGGTTATTTGGGTTTACGGGCGCATTGACTGCGTTGGTCATACAGCGCCCATACAACTTTGCTTGTTCCCACCTTAAAGCACAATAATACCCAAAAGCTTCCGAAAAAAAATTACAACCATGTTCACAAAAAAATATAATTTTTTATTCAAAATCAGCTTAGGTTAGGTTAGGCTCGGTTAGGTTTATTTTTGAAGGTTGAGAATTTTCAGAAAATAAATTAAGTAAATTTTAATTTAGTTTAATTTTTGTTCTCAAAAGATAGGTTAGGATAGGCTAGGTTAGGCTTTGTTGCATGAAAGAAACATTTATGTTTATGCGATGTTACCGAACTCAAAGCCTTTTTGGCATTATTTTGCTCACAACCTGAAAAGTAAGCACAGAAAATAAGTGGGTCCAATCATCTTAGTCACCTTCATAAACATGGTATTCTGCATATTTTTTGTTTGTTTTAAAGGAAAAAAACAACACCTTAGACTGCAAGGTTGCCAAATAATTTGCTATTTTTGGGGGAAACTTTTTTGGATTTTTTTTTTTTAAAGTTTACCAACTTGAAAAGCCTAAACTAACCTAACTTAACCGAACCTAACCCATTTGCTTGCTATATGGAGGCAAATGTGTGTAAAAACATGTCTTGTTACCACCTTAAAGCACAATAATACCGATTTGGCTAGGTTAGGCTAGTTTAGTTGTTTACCTTGGAAAAATTGTTCAATCATTTTCAAAAATAAAATAAAATCGTAAATTTTCCTTCAAAAGCAGCAGACATTAGGTTCGGGTAAGTTGGGTTCGGTTGTTCAATTTAGAAAGTTTTCAGAATAAATATTGCTTAATTTTTGTTTCTATTTTTTTCCAAAGCCGGGGCGTCGATTTGTATCGATAGACACTAGCGCGCATTAAATGTCACACATCGTGATGGGCGTTCCTCAGAACATCCAAAATCGTAACATCCAAAGAAAAAATTCCAGTTACAGAAATTCCAGCGCCTAAAGTCTAAGGGTGCTTTCTTTGTCTACTTCATTCCGCGGATTCCGTGGACTGTGACGTAGGATATTTCGTGGACTGCAGCCACGGAACGTTCTGTGAAATTTCGCGCCGGATTACTTATGTGAGCCATTTGTGTCGCTTTTCACAAACCTTCTTACTAATTCGTATGATTAGCATTCATTGCATGCTGTTACATTAAAGCAATGTGGTTGAATCACTTGTTGGCAACACCAGTAATTATACAAAGCTCTGAACTATGATCTTATTGTTATTGGCCACTGATGCCTAATTTAATGCTCATGGTGTCAACAATAAAAAGGATAAAAATGCGAAACTATTTTGAAATGGCTCGTGTTCTAGGTAGATGAATGTCAGACATGTCCAGGGCAGGCTACGACAGGCATGTCAAGGGCAGGGATGAAATTTTCATTGGTCATTGCACAGTGAACATGCCGACAGTGGATCGACGTCGTTTCGCTATCTGGACGCCAGTGGCCCACTGTCGGCTGAGGAGTGGAATGTCCGTCAAGCCGATATGCAGCCGAAACCCAGCCAACGTGGGACCGCTGCCAGGCTGCTGTCAGGACGCTTGGGGCCGCTGTCGGCTCGGTAGTGGGATGTCTGACAACGGCCCGACGTCAGCCGGCCGCTATTGATATGCCGAATTCAACCCGACATATGGTGATATTCCAGATCAGTATGCCGATGTCGGGCCGAGAGCGGTCCGATGTCGGCATACCGTTTACGAGATGTCGAGCTCGCCCCGACACGTGCGGACAGCGGGTCAACATCGGCATGTTTACTGGGTGGAGATGCAAATAATCGGAAAAAGAAGTTTCTGAAGGTAGTGTCTAGCTTACTGCTGCTTCACCTCAACAGTTGAGAATTTGACCACACTGCAACGGAAAGCCCTCGCCGGTGGGAACATGGCATTTATTAGTGACATCTTCGCGCAATCTATCCCAATCGTAATCCACTCTACAACTTTACTTGCGAATTTACAATGTCTTCCTTGGCCCGCACATCACTTCCAATGTGCGTCGCCATCTTGGAAGAAACCGCACAGAACGGGGCTGGACAGCTTTTTTCAGTCCGCGCGTTCCCCGGGGAATCCACGAAATCTGGCCGCGGAATTCGTGCGGAATGGACAAAGAACGACAGATGACGTCAGAGTCCACGGAATTCCTGGACGGAACGTGACAAAGAACGCGGCCTAAATTTGAGGTTACAGTGACAAATTTGACGGAGGTAAGACATTTGTGGTGCAATTCCGCGCAGTGTTTAATCCGGAGGCCAATCTCATGTGACGTCGTTCTGATTCGTTTTTTGTACTTCGCACATTCTGATGTATCTGCGGATTGGTGTGATTTTAAATAGTGAATAAATAGCTTGCTGATATTTAATTCACAAAGGAACAGTAGTTGAAGAAGTTGGCAGGTAAGCTTGAAAAAGTCCAGTCCATGCTTTTTTCTGATTTGTGCTCAGGGTTTCCATGTTAATATCACATAACTACCACGTTTGATTTCAAGAAGAGCTGTTTTTAGTTTACTTTTATTAATATTTTCATTCCACTGCTCTTAGTGCCCTTTCTGCCCAGGATTGGGGCACCTAGTGTTGCATTTCCGTCCAGGGGTTGGCACACTATTTGGTAAATTTACAGCTTAAGGTAATTTCTGATGATTTTGTTTTTCCATGCAATGTTTAGGAATGTGATGAACATGATGTTACTGCTCATTTTGGTAAATTTGTGTTTTAAGGTGTTTTATGAATTCGTGGAATGTATCATTTCAATGCAATGTTTATGAACGTGACTCAGATGATGGGACCACTCATTTTCTATACAAATGCCTACATTTCAGGTTGTGAGCAAAAAAACACCAACAAAAAGCTTTGAATTAGGTGACATAGGGTAAAGTATTTTTTTTTAATAAAAAAAATGCAACATAACCTAACCTAACCTAGCTTAACCTCCCCTTGGAGAAAAACAAAACCAAAACATCAAGTTGTAACAATTTCAAACAATGTATTTTTTACAATTAAAAAATGTAACCTAACTTAACCTAATCTAACATTAGCTGCTTTTAAAGAAAAAAGATCTATTTTTTCAAATTTTGGAACAATTTTTGCAAAAAATGTCGAACTTAAAACGGTTAAACTAATCTAACATCACGAAACATAGCCCATTTGTTTGCTTTATGGAGGTAAATGTGTAATAACTTGCCTTGTTACCACCTTAAAGCACAATAATTCTGGTTAGATTAGGCTGGGTTAGGTTTTTCCATTTGTAAAATTTCCAGGAAATTAATTGCTAGATATTTTTCCAATCTTGTTTTTATAGTTGTTCTCTCCAAGGTCAGCTTAGGCTAGGTTACATTAGGTTATGTTGAATTTGTAATGTATTTCTTTTAATTGCTGTTACCTAGCTCAAAGCCCATTTTTTATGTTATTTTGCTCACAACCTGCTGAAAGTCACAACCACAAGCATTTTCACAGAAACTGAGTAGTGCCATCAGCTTAGTGACATAAATATAAACATTGCATTGGAAATTGAAATACAAAAATATTAATAAAACACATAAAAGCACAAATTGAATGTCCTTTCCTCTGCAAATGCATGCCTTTCAATTGGGAGTAAAAAATAACACC
>JAOTOM010002222.1:0-95282 GCA_034440615.1 Ashinkailepas kermadecensis
ACTGTATCCAAATATACCCTGCGATGCCTCTGTATGTCATGTCATGGTATGCGTCACGACACGTAATGGTCGTACCCATGCTCTTTTCCTTAGCTGAAGAAAAGTGCCAACCGCTCGTTCGGGAACATAATCAACATAGATGTGACCATAAGAGTGATAAAGTAGAAAGAAATTGAAATAATAATCTTGGGTATATTTAGCACTCGATTTCCATAGATACGACACTGGGCATCACGAGTCGACGGAACGTTTACAAACTCCATGTTTTGCAGCTTTGTACTTACACAAAAATGATCCTTGCTGCATCTTTAATGGTGGTTTTCATCTGATATGCCGGTAATTTCAGCACTTGGGAAGTATTTGAATGTTCAGCTAACAAAGACGACGTGCTTTTATCAACGATTCAGGCTGTGCTGAATACTCGAGATAGACCAACTTTGATTCGAATACTCAACGCGGAGCCTTTCTTTGACAATGCGTTCAATCACAAGCATTCTATGTATAGAATAGTGCACCCGTCTGAAGACGTGCGTCAGGGGCTTAATACAGGCAGGCAACGGTGCTGGTAGTCTTACCTGCAAACAGACTTGTGGGTTCTTTTGTGCATTAGATGATGCAGGTCTACTCGATTTTCAGACAATGAACACGGAGCGGGTTAAAATGCTGTGTACGTCGAATTATTATTCATATTGTGTCCATGGTCACTCGTTTCAACACCCATACTGTAGTTCCAGACGACTCCGCTAGAGTCGCATCAGTCGACACGTTCGCTTCCTTATCGTAAAGATCTGACGATAAGCGTGATAAATTTATCTGAGCCGGCTAACATGGTATCCCGTGATTAGACAAAAAGCAAATTAAGCTATGGCAAAGTGGGAAACGCAACAAGGCAGCAATGGTGTTTGGGATACAAATTTGAACAGAAAGTAAATATTTCAGTTCAGGTATGTTCCCAGATAGGTCCAAGGTGATCTAGCATAGAATGGATGAGTGCCAGTTATATCTGATTTATCATGGAGATGCAATGCCAGTAGCATGGAAGTTGGAAAATATACAAAAAAAAGAAGTGACAATGGTAGAAAGGTGACAGTGGATGCATTTATCAATCACATACAGATGAATCCGTCGGTTCTGCCCCCTCCCCATTTTTCACCGTGGCTGATATCAGTTCACCTCTGCTACGGCATCACTGAGCTACGACAGGCATCAGGTGAATGTCGACTCGTTATCGCCGTAAACGTCTTCTGGGCTCGTGTTTCTCATTGTGGGTTCACCATGTGAGCTCTGAAAATACATATTGTTGTTTCAGCGTTCTGCAGTGTTCAGAACTGCTTGAAATATACGAGTTCGATATTCATATAGTGATAACCAAAGCTTGATAATGCATAGGACGCATTTGAAACAATGTAATTGTGCAATACGTTAACCCAGATCGATCGGGGTCGAAGCGTATAAATAAGCGTTTATCGTTTCCAAGCACGCATTATTGTTACTACATTTTCTGCCAATCCATTGGTATTGCTGTCGTTGGCATTACATTCGCACTTCATAAGCTGTACAGCGTATATTGGAGGGAAAAATATGACTCTAGGACAAAGGTACGTAAGGACAAATGTACGTATGGCAGATGTACGTAAGCAAATGTACGTAATCAAATGCACATATGCGCAAAAGTACGTATGGCAGATGTATGTAAGCGCAAATATATGAAAGCACAAAAGTACGTATGGTAGATGTACATTAGAGCAAATGTACGTATCGCAAAGATAAGTAAGCAAATGTACGTAAGTGCAAATGTACGTGAGTGCAAAAGTACGTAAGCGCAAATGTACATATGCGCAAATGTACCAAAGCCAAATGTACGTATGCGCAAATGTACGTAAGCGCAAAAGTACGTAAGCGAAAATGTACATATGCGCAGATGTACGTACGCATAAATGTACGTAATTGCAAGTGTACTAAGAGCAAAAGCAGATCAGCGCAAATGTATCTATGTACATATGGACATAAGCGCAAACGTACGTATGGCAGATGTACGTAAGTACAGATGTATGAAAGCGCAAAAGTACATAGGGCAAATGTACTTGTGTAGATGTATTCAGATGCATCATGTATGTATGTATGTTGTATGATGTACGATGTATGATGTATTATGATGTGCGATGTTTGTATGTATGCAAATGTATTCGGATGTACGTAAGAGCAAATGTGCGTATGGAAAATGTGCGTAAGCAAATATACGTAAGCGCAAATGTACATACGGCATATGTACCTAAACAAATGTATGTAAACACAAAGGTACGTATGCATAAATGTGCGTGCATTGGCTCATACATACATTTACGTTTACGTACATTTGCTCTTACATACTTTTACGTTTACGTACATTTGTGCTTCCGTACATCTGTGCATGCATACATTTGCGGTTACGTACATTTGCATATGTGTACTTTTACACCTACGTACATTTGCGCTTACGTACATTTGCGCATGTGTACTTTTGCGCTTACGTACATTTGCGCTTCCGTGCATTTGCGCATACGTACATTTGCCATACGTACATCTGCGCTTACGTACAATTGCCATACGTATGTACATCTGCGCTAACGTACATTTACTTACGTACATTTGCGTACGTACATCTGCCATGCGCACATTTGCTTTAAGTACATTTGTCCGGTTACCAATAATATTCAATTTTGACCCCGTGTTATGCGTATGCTTTGTATCTAATTAACCGTAATGTTTGGCACCCTGTTCTTACTGAGTGGATATCAGCAGATTATATTCGGCTGTTGCAATGCTAATGCAGCTGTCGAAGATCAGGAATTGCATCCTTATGGATCAGGAATTGTTGCAAGAATAGAAACTGCCTAACTATGGACTTTAATTGCTGACTATTCACTCGTTACTCTTCTTATTGTCTGCAGTGTAAGGAGTGCATTTACATAATGTGCTTTAGTTTAAAGAATGGTATCGGCGAAGGAATACTCCGGAGCAAATCATTGTGATCAATGGGTTTCGTTCGATCTGTTCAGTGTCCTGACTATGTATGCCGCAAACCATGAGCACTTTGTATATACTTTGTATTTAATTACAGACGCATTCAATAACCAGCCCACACGCTCGGTGTGAACTGCACTCATGTGGGTCGTTCTCAGTCGTTACGCTCGACCTTTGCGACCCTGCATATCTCACACCTGGTGCGATCTCACACATGAGCCAGCCGAGCCCTGCTGGCACCGGGACAACTTGGCTGCCGGCGTCAGCGTGGCACCCATCTGAGAGGGCGGGCTCGGCCAGTCAGCCAGTGGGTCATCGACATGGTTCACCGGCCACCGGCAGGCATCGGCCGGCAGCCGGCCAGCAGGTGCCGACTGAACACGTCCGGCCCGTGTTTGGCTGTGAGCCGACTGACCCGCTTGTGAGAACCGGGCTCGGAGGCTGGAGGTGCAGGCTATTAAATACCGACCGACGGTGTGCCGCAGTCGTTCGGACATGTGACGGCCATACAACACATGTACACCTGTCGCAGTCTAGCTGGTCAAAGATGGTAAGTAGGCATAAGCAGCTATTCGCACTAAATAAATACGAAATACATGACATTGGACATATTACTCGTCGCACTTGTAATCTGGGAATGGATCGACGCGGGAGGTGTCGCGTCTCTCCCTCCAACACGTTCAACGTTTCTTTGTGATCGCCCGGACGTCTCCAAGATTAATCCATATTTGCATGACTTAGAAAGACGACGAGCCATCATCTCTAAATTCCCTGCGCGTCTCCACCTCCGCCATATTCTGCGCTCTCCTCCCCTCGTCTCCCTCTCTCCGCGCATCTCGACTTCCTTCCGAACGGAAGCGGCGCGTCTGCGTCGGGTGGCGACGGCTAACCGACCACTCACAGTTTATGGCACTGTCTCGCATTGTTCGTGACCCGCCGCCGCCGCCGCCCGGCCGCCGCCGCGCCGCCGCCCCGCCGCCGCCCCGTCCGCTTCTCCGTCGCACACGAGCTCAATCAGCGCCTTTGATGAACTCAGGGTTGTCGAGCCCACCATCGTACGCGGTCGCCTTGCCGCCACCCATCGCCCTGACGCGTGAGAACAGGAAGATGGAGACGATGCAGGAGACGGCCAGCACGAGAAGCAGCAGGACCAGTCCGGCTACAAAGCCGGGCACCGACATGCAGATGCTGTTGCGCCGCTGGCGTGCGTCCGACGACTCGGACACCACTACCGTCTCGTTGTAGGTGTTGAGGTTGAAGGCGACGTCGCCGGGCGCCACTACCTGGATGACGCGCTCCGTCTGCACGTCCGTCATCTCCTGCGGCGTGGCGCGCCGCACCGCGTCTCGGCGGCGGCGGGCGGCGCCGCGCTCGTCGGCGGCCGCCGCTGCCTGCCGGTCCAGCTCGTCGTCGCCGATGGCACGCGGCTGGCCGGAAATGGCGAACTGGCCGCCGTCGCGGTGGCCGTGTTCGGCGAGTTGGTCGACGGTCGGCCGAGGCAGGATCAGCGAGGTCGGCACCAGAGGCACGTCCACCGGCTGCGGGATGTGGGCCGATGTCGGCCGCCGGGCGTCGGCCGCCGGCGAGCCCTCGCGGTGACCGATCTTGAGCACGTCCACCTCGTTAGTGGCCAGCTGGCTGTCGACGGCTGGGTCGTCCTGCGTGAGAGCTGCCACGCTGGCCGTCTTGTCGCTGCCGGCTGCATCGAAGTCGCCGCCCGGCCGCCGCGGGCTGGTGTAGCCGGCCGCGCCGCACGCAGGCTCCGGACACTGGTAGCGGCACACCTGGATCACGCACTGGAAGTGCACGTTCATCGAGTCGGGGAACTTGAACGCCTGGAAGTAGGCGTACGACACGACCGACGCCGACGAGCCGAAGTTCTTGATCTTCTGGAACTTGGACATGACCTTGGGTCGCGTTATGCAGCCGTTGGCGTCGACCAGCTGGATCGGAGCTCGGTAGCCGTCGTGCGCCACGCAGTTCCGTACCAACATGTCGAACTTGTTCTCGTCGTCCTTGATGGCCAGCACCATGGTCATGGTTTGGCCGATCTTGACGATGCCCGACACCTCGGAAGCCCACGGGCCCTTGCCGACCTGGATCTGCATCCAGCACTGCAAGTTGTCGCCGAGAAAGTTGGCTGTGACGGCGTTCAGCATGTCCACCTGGAACGGCCTGAAGGTGACCTTCTTCTCGTAGTAGTCGTACCAGGTGCAGCGCAGCTTACGAGCCTGATCCCACACCTCCTGGACCAGTGGGTCGTACTGGATGATGACGGTGTTCTCCACAAAACTGCCCTCTGGATTTGGCTGGCCGTAGCTGGTGCCGTCGCTGGCGGCCATGCCGCACGAGTTGAGATAAATTTCGAACTGGGCGTTAAGCGACCCCGAACCGGGCTGCATGTGCACGCAGTTTGAGTCCGAGTAGTGGCCCTTGCTGAAGATCATGCCATAGAACGGCCGGTCGAAGTCGACGCTGACGCGCATCGATGACTTCTCACACTGCACCTCAATGTTGCGGATCTTGGGCATGTCGGGAGAGGGCAGCAGCCAGGGGTCGGCGCCGATGGCAGTCGGACCGCTATAGCCGTCGGCGGCCGGGCCGTAGCCAGTGAGCGGAGGCCCGGAGAAGGGTGGCGGCGCGCTATAGCTGAGCCCTCCCAGCAGCGGACCGCCGCCGCCTCGATGTTCCACCGGCAGGTGCGCCGAGCTAAGGTCATCGCATGTCGCCACCTGAAACCGGGGTTACAGAGGTCAGGTCAGGTCACCTCACGTTCTGGGACTGAATTAGGGGCTAGGGACATCAGGTGAAGCCATCATACATCTCCAGTTAAGGTAGAGACCGTGGGGTCGGCTCAGGTCATCATGCGCCTCCAGCTGAAATATAAATATTAGAGGTCAGTCAAGGTTATAACATGCCGCTGACTAAACTCGAGAACGAGTTCAGAGAGACCCGCTGATGTCGTCGGAGCTTAAACTGAGGAAGGTCAAGGAGGTCATCTCAGGTCATCGCTCGCTGCCAGCGGAAATCGATGATAGGATCAGAAAAGTCAGCCGAGGTGGTTATCCGCCACCAGCTGAAATCCAGGGAGAAGATCGAACAGCTCAGCCGAGGCCATCGCACTTTGAACAGGATGTTTAAAACAGGCACCAGTTAGTGGTCAGCCCGAGTGTTGATAGCTGGGGTCATTGTACATTAGTGGTCAGCCCGAGTGTTGATAGCTGGGGCTATTGTACATTAGTGGTCAGCCCGAGTGTTGATAGCTGGGGTCTATTGTACATTAGTGGTCAGCACGAGTGTTGATAGCTGGGGTCATTGTACATCAGTGGTCAGCCCGAGTGTTGATAGCTGGGGCTATTGTACATTTGTGGTCAGCACGAGTGTTGACAGTTGAGGTCATTGTACATTAGTGGTCAGCACGAGTGTTGACAGTTGAGGTCATTTTACATTAGTGGTCAGCACGAGTGTTGACAGTTAGGGTCATTGTACATTAGTGGTCAGCACGAGTGTTGACAGTTGAGGTCATTGTACATTAGTGGTCAGCACGAGTGTTGACAGTTGAGGTCATTGTACATTAGTGGTCAGCACGAGTGTTGATAGCTGGGGTCATTGTACATCAGTGGTCGGCCCGAGTGTTGATGGCTGGGGCTATTGTACATTAGTGGTCAGCACGAGTGTTGACAGTTGAGGTCATTGTACATTAGTGGTCAGCATGAGTGTTGGGGTTGAGGTCATTGTACATTAGTGGTCAGCACGAGTGTTGACAGTTAGGGTCATTGTACATTAGTGGTCAGCACGGTGTTGACAGTTGAGGTCATTGTACATTAGTGGTCAGCACGAGTGTTGACAGTTGAGGTCATTGTACATTAGTGGTCAGCACGAGTGTTGATAGCTGGGGTCATTGTACATTAGTGGTCAGCACGAGTGTTGATAGCTGGGGTCATTGTACATTAGTGGTCAGCACGAGTGTTGATAGCTGGGGCTATTGTACATTAGTGGTCAGCACGAGTGTTGACAGTTGAGGTCATTGTACATTAGTGGTCAGCACGAGTGTTGACAGTTGGGGTCATTGTACATTTACAGTTTTATGCGTGCCGATTCCGCAGCTTCGTCTCGGTGATGACTAAACCGAAATAAGAAGCTAAAGCTATGGACCGATCAGTTACGTCGTGCTAATTGTTATAGAAGCGCGAAAAATGTCACATCATTACCGACAAATTAACGTATTGGCATTGTCATCGACCACAACTCACGCCACAAATGAAACAGCACAAGCTGGGGCCTTCGGTCATGCAGGTGTAAAACTGAACAATGCTGATCAGGATGCACGGACAAATTCCCGCATCCATATACTACATTTGGCTGAAGTTCCGATAACCACCTAACTATGAGTGCATAGTGGCATGACGCCAAGCTACTGCAGTAGGTCTGGGGTAATTGATCGCAGGATGGGTGACAACACAATCGCTATCACTGCGAGACCAAGCATGGATACCGAAATAGTGACAGGTGCTAGAGGCCTGACTGACCCAAATCCGCGAATGCTCGCTTTATTAGTGGACAATGCAGTGTTTCATGTGACACATGTTTGTCAAAGTTATCTCCTGATGACCAAATGTGCCAACAAGTGGTCAAATGGTTTAAAAGTGGGCATGGTATACATACAAATCATGCACCTTGATATCAGCCAACCCAGCCGGACGTCAACCTTATCGGCTTAACAACACATTATATCAACAGCGCAAAATGCAGCTAGCGATTGACGACCTTCTTAGGCTCCATGTCCTCAGCATCGCAATAGAAACTGCAGAAATAATTAGATAGCAGTCGTGCCGCAGAGATGACGGCTTCCGAGCCATAGCATCCTATCATCACTGCTCCACGCCGGTCGTTCTGGACCAAACTAAGTATGATTGCTGCTGTTGGATGGTTAGTGAGGCTTGCTGGGGCCACCGCATCCCGTTATCTGGCACCTTCTCCACTGGCAGTGTTGTCGGCCGCCTGGTGAGGCTGGGGACAGGACGAGCCACACGTGCGGCAGACATCACACATAGGAAACCATCAGACGAGCCTCACGTGCGGCAGACATCACACATAGGAAACCATCAGACGAGCCTCACGTGCGGCAGACATCACACATAGGAAACCATCAGACGAGCCTCACGTGCGGCAGACATCACACATAGGAAACCATCAGACGGGCCTCAGGTGCGACAGACATCACACATAGGAAACCATCAGACGAGCCTCACGTGCGGCAGACATCACACATAGGAAACCATCAGACGAGCCTCACGTGCGGCAGACATCACACACAGGAAACCATCAGACGAGCCTCACGTGCGGCAGACATCACACATAGGAAACCATCAGACGAGCCTCACGTGCGGCAGACATCACACATAGGAAACCATCGGACGAGCCTCACGTGCGGCGGACATCACACACAGGAAACCATCAGACGAGCCTACGTGCGGCAGACATCACACACAGGAAACCATCAGACGAGCCTCACGTGCGGCAGACATCACACATAGGAAACCATCGGACGAGCCTCACGTGCGGCAGACATCACACACAGGAAACCATCAGACGAGCCTCACGTGCGGCAGACATCACACATAGGAAACCATCAGACGAGCCTCACGTGCGGCAGACATCACACATAGGAAACCATCGGACGAGCCTCACGTGCGGCAGACATCACACATAGGAAACCATCAGACGGGCCTCAGGTGCGGCAGACATCACACATAGGAAACCATCAGACGAGCCTCACGTGCGGCAGACATCACACATAGGAAACCATCGGACGAGCCTCACGTGCGGCAGACATCACACATAGGGAACCATCAGACGAGCCTCACGTGCGACAGACATCACACATAGGAAACCATCAGACGGGCCTCACGTGCGGCAGACATCACACATAGGAAACCATCAGACGGGCCTCACGTGCGGCAGACATCACACACAGGAAACCATCAGACGAGCCTCACGTGCGGCAGACATCACACACAGGAAACCATCAGACGAGCCTCACGTGCGGCAGACATCACACACAGGAAACCATCAGACGAGCCTCACGTGCGGCAGACATCACACACAGGAAACCATCAGACGAGACTCACGTGCGGCAGACATCACACACAGGAAACCATCAGACGAGCCTCACGTGCGGCAGACATCACACATAGGAAACCATCGGACGAGCCTCACGTGCGGCAGACATCACACATAGGAAACCATCGGACGAGCCTCACGTGCGGCAGACATCACACATAGGAAACCATCGGACGAGCCTCACGTGCGGCAGACATCACACATAGGAAACCATCAGACGAGCCTCACGTGCGGCAGACATCACACACAGGAAACCATCAGACGAGCCTCACGTGCGGCAGACATCACACATAGGAAACCATCGGACGAGCCTCACGTGCGGCAGACATCACACACAGGAAACCATCAGACGAGCTTCACGTGCGGCAGACATCACACATAGGAAACCATCAGACGAGCCTCACGTGCGGCAGACATCACACATAGGAAACCATCAGACGAGCCTCACGTGCGGCAGACATCACACATAGGAAACCATCAGACGAGCCTCACGTGCGGCAGACATCACACATAGGAAACCATCAGACGAGCCTCACGTGCGGCAGACATCACACATAGGAAACCATCGGACGAGCCTCACGTGCGGCAGACATCACACATAGGAAACCATCAGACGAGCCTCACGTGCGGGCAGACATCACACATAGGAAACCATCAGACGGGCCTCACGTGCGGCAGACATCACACACAGGAAACCATCAGACGGGCCTCACGTGCGGCAGACATCACACACAGGAAACCATCAGACGAGCCTCACGTGCGGCAGACATCACACACAGGAAACCATCAGCGCTCAGTGCGGCAACATAGGGAACCATCGGACGAGCCTCACGTGCGGCAGACATCACACATAGGAAACCATCAGACGAGCCTCACGTGCGGCAGACATCACACATAGGAAACCATCAGACGAGCCTCACGTGGGCAGACATCACCACGAAACCATCAGACGAGCCTCACGTGCGGCAGACATCACACATAGGAAACTATCAGACGAGCCTCACGTGCGGCAGACATCACACACAGGAAACCATCAGACGGGCCACGTGCGGCAGACATCACACATAGGAAACCATCAGACGAGCCTCACGTGCGGCCGGCCGATGCATTACGAGCCGACGGCGGGGCGGTGACCTCAGCGACCTACGTGGGGGTGGGTGCGGCCGGCCGGACTAACTGGCAGTGTTGTCGGCCGCCTGGTCTGGTCACGTGCCCACGAGCCGACGGCGGCCTGTGGCGGTGACCTGTGACCGGACCCCGTCTGGGGGCGGCCCTGTGGCGGTGACCTGTGACCGAACCCCGTCTGGGGACGGCCCTGTGGCGGTGACCTGTGACCGGACCCCGTCTGGGGGCGGCCCTGTGGCGGTGACCTGTGACCGGACCCGTCTGGGGGCGGCCCTGTGGCGGTGACCTGTGACCGGACCCCGTCTGGGGACGGCCCTGTGGCGGTGACCTGTGACCGGACCCCGTCTGGGGGCGGCCCTGTGGCGGTGACCTGTGACAGGACCCCGTCTGTGGGCGGCCGTGCACACAGACGGACGGAACCTGACGGAAACGGACGGCCTGGAACACAGACGGCTGTCGCCCGCGACTACTGGCTGCCTGTCCGACACCGTTCAGCCCACAGCTGCCGGCGCCACTGGCGCCTGGCTACCATTGAACCACGCGGAATATGGCGCCATCGTTCTTCACCGGCTGTTTTGGAGAATTAACTTGCGTCCGATCTCTGCTGAGAAACGGGCTATTGGCAAACAGCTGCTGGGGATGAGCTACCAGCCGACTACCAATGGGGGTAAGTTACCAGTCGACTGCCACTGGGGGTAAGCTACCAGCCGACTACCACTGGGGTGAGCTACCAGCCGACTACCACTGGGGGTAAGCTACCAGCCGACTACCACTGGGGTAAGCTACCAGCCGACTACCACTGGGGGTAAGCTACCAGCCGACTGCCACTGGGGGTAAGCTACCAGCCGACTACCACTGGGGGTAAGCTACCAGCCGACTACCACTGGAGGTGAAATGACATTTGGCTCCCGCTGGGGTGAGCTATTGGTCAATCACTACCGGAGAAGGTCTTGAAAATGAATATAATTGATGGGCACCGTTTCAATTGTCTTTCCCTGGGTTGCCATGATATCTGGCCTAGGTGTGGGTTTGAATTGTCTTTCCGTGAGCTTCCATGTTATCTGGCCTAGGTGTTGGGTTAAATTGTCCTTTCCCCGAGCCGCCATGATATCTGGCTTAGGTGTTGGATTGAATTGTCCTTTCGTTAGCTGGCATATCTGGCCTAGGGTGGAAGTGAATTGTCTTTCCCTGAGCCGGCATGATATCTGGCCTAGGTGTGGGTTGAATTTTCTTTCCGTGAGCTACCATGCTATCTGGCCTAGTTGTGGGGTTGAATTGTCTTTCTCTGAGCCGCCATGATATCTGGCTTAGGTTTGGGGTTGAATTGTCTTTCTGTGAGCTGGCATGATATCTTGCCTAGGTGTGGGGTTGAATTGTTTTTCTGTGCGCTGGCATGATATCTGGCCTAGGTGTGGGGTTGAATTGTCTTTCTATGAGCTGGCATGATATCTGGCCTAGGTGTTTGGTTCAATTTATGGAGGGTTGCATTTGAATACACATCCTATGATGCATAGCCAACCAGTACCATTTGGTGACTTCTTCACCGAGAGATGCTTTGCTCGTTCGATAGCTTGACCATTGGGATTTTCATAGCCGAAAGTATGCAGACACTTGCAACGCAATTGTATAATGTCATATCGATTGCGCTTATTTAACTTAAAATGTATCGGCACTAAATAGTTATTTTAATAATTAGTGTATCAACCACTAATAAAAAACCACAACATGACGAAAAGGCATCTCCATGTAATCATCGATAAGTCGTGCTCGATCAGGAGCACTGACCTGAATTTCTGGTAACTCAGACAGGAACCCCATCGTCTGCTTACTGTGTTGTTCTTACTCGTCCGCAGAAGCCACAGCAGTTTCACTGTGACAGGAACAGCTGGCCGTAGCAGTGCTGGGTCACTGATCCCAGGAAACTAAAACCTGCTAACCGACTTTCCGCAAAAAGGAACCCGTTCACACAGCTGGACGGACACCATTAAACCGAGTGACCACAAAATGAGGAGAAACGAGCGGTAGGCGGGTGACCACCTTTTCACTTTCATCTCACGCTGATACATCTCACGCTGTGAGTTTTTGTGCCACGCTCTATTCGAGGTCGACGCCAACCGATAGACATACTCGATGTAGGACAATATTAATAATTCACGCAAAAAGCGCACGTGTAGTTTTCTTCACGTGTGTCTTGTTCAGTCGTGGGTGAGCAGATTGGGGTTAGTAGCAGAGGACAGAACCGGCCTGCCTCCGGTACGCCTTCCCTAACTAGTTCAGGGAAAGTATTGATATAAATATCACATGTGCCGGCCGATACGGTTTGTGAAACACTGAAATTTATTACAAAAAAACGTCATGACTAAACTAAACATGACTAGACTAAACAAAGAAGAATCATGTTTTATGCATGATTTCCGCGCGTTGCATTCTGTGTAGTAGTTTAGTGTGTCACATGGGTCAGCCCAATGTATTCGGTTGTTGCACGCGGTTGACTATTTGTTAAGATGTTAGGGCACAATAATAACTACTTTACCCACCTATTGTCATTAGTGTTGATTATATAAGCACAATGAATAGGGTCGGTACTAATGGGTATCATATGTGGAGAAGCACACGAACGTTCATTTTGAAGCAAAAAGAACGCAAAGGGGGCTGGAGAACGACGACCTATCCGTGGGCCTCTCGTTCTGAAATAAAGGAAGGCTGTTTTGACAAAATATGGCCATGCTCCGAAGACGTTCCTTTGCAACATTTCCGAACACGTCAATCATTAACATGTATACTGATTCACTAGTGTCACGTTTATTTAACGTGAATGTTCCACGTGAAGCATTCCAATCGTCTTTTGACGCTGATAGCATCACCAGAAAGCCGGTGGAGGCGGCGGTTACCATACCATCCTGGCGATATGCTGACCTCGGCATATAGCAGTCGGCCGGAGACTTACCAGCACAGTTGTCCGACGCCACGTCTGAACACGCGCTGGCACACCGAGGAGCACCGCGCCACCGCCGCCAGTGGCACTGGCGCACCGAGGAGCACCGTGCCACCGCCGTCAGTGGTACTGGCACACCGAGGAGCACCGCGCCACCGCCGCCAGTGGCACTGGCACACCGAGGAGCACCGCGCCACCGCCGCCAGTGGCACTGGCACACCGAGGAGCACCGCGCTACCGCCGCCAGTGGCACTGGCACACCGAGGAGCACTGCGCCACCGCCGCCAGTGGCACTGGCACACCGAGGAACACCGCACTTTTGCACTTCCACCTTTACATATCATTATAGTGAGCTAGCCATTCAAGACAGGCTTGGCGGGGGTGCCGAACTGAGGAAATGTGTACACGATGAACATACGTGTTTGACGCTGATGTAAATTAGGTTTTGCACAGAATAAGTGTATATTTTACGACCAGCCAGATAAAATAGACTACATTATAAATGCAATAACCTCCAGCGTACGTTCTATACAACGAATGGCATGATACCGTTATTTAGCTGGTCTGGCAAATTGAACATCCAACTACAAAACGAGGTGTCTGACGGAGCGTATCGCCATTTACAGCCAACTAAACCAATTATGAAAGAACAGCAAACTTAGTGAATCACGGGACTGCCACATCACGTTATTAATGTCGACCTCCCAGGTGTCGGCTGGTGGCTGCTGCACATGGGCTACTACAAGACAAATCGCCAAGGTAAATACCAAATTGTTCACCACACCCCATCCGATTTTGGTAAAAACTGGTGCACTGATGTGTCTACGGCCAATATTACGATTCTGGAATATTTGAGATTTCCAAGTCAAAGGGGCACGAGATACAGGTTGGTAGCTTTTTGACGTTACGGAGAAAATTCATATAGAGCATCATTTTGATATTTTTAGCGGTAGCAATTTGCCTACCAAACCTGTATATCACTTGAAAGTGGAGATCTGTCGAATGCAATGCAATAAGTGTGGTCTTGTTAAGTGAACAATTGACCTCGTGACTTTGTGACGTTTTATTCACCTCGTGACCTTTTGAAAAACGTTCTATGTTGATATTTATCTTTTTAGCTTATAGATGCACAATTAATTGTATATCAGTTGACGTATAATTTTTCTTGCAAAGCCGAATTCATAATGGGTCGCATAGGACAATTGTGAGCGCCTGATATGTGCCCCAGATAAAGGTAGTTTACGTGACTAGGAGCATAGCCGATATGGATGCCATTCAAGAGCTACTCGACCTAAAATCACGGTGATTATATTGTCAAGTACACCAAAGGTCA
The DNA here is from genome assembly GCA_034440615.1 of Ashinkailepas kermadecensis. Lineage (NCBI taxonomy): Eukaryota > Metazoa > Arthropoda > Thecostraca > Neolepadidae > Ashinkailepas > Ashinkailepas kermadecensis. The sequence continues at coordinate 14,520 of JAOTOM010002222.1, forward strand.
AAAAGGTCGCATGTGTGTTCGCAAAGTGGTCGACATGGATCTCATTTTAGAGCCCTTTGCCGATAGATCACGATTATATTATATCAGGTTTAACCGCGTAAAACGTCACGATGGCCACGTATGAACCAGCGACCTGTCCTTAAGTTGAAGTTTAAAGTGTGCATTTTATAAGATTTTTGATATGGGAGCGCGAGGGAGCACTTTGTTCAAAGAAAACAACAAGCCATGAACACGTGATGTTGGGTCACGTCTGTCACATTTTAATAATTAGTTTTTTTTTCTGCGATATAACGGTTTCCGGCTCCTTGTAGGATTTGGTCACGGTCTGGTCTTGTCGTGTCGCTGGGGCCTGCTGACGCGTGGGCCACAAGTTACCGTCCCTCTGTCGTCAGCATTTTATGTGTGTTTAGATGTTGGTGGAAGCCACCACAGCCACGCAGGTCCCTGAACAGAAATTGAACAGGGAAGTGGTTTAATTTTACGGTCAGACAACATTAGTAGGTTGTGCCCAGGCAGTGGCACACTACAGCCGCTTGACACGCAGAAGGCACGAAGTGGAATATAAAAGTTTTTAGCTACTTAAAGCTACTTTTGGGCAATCTTTGAGAATTGTGCACTGCTTTTTAGGAAGGAAATAACAGCCCCGCCATCAGGTTTTCAACCTTTCCAAGTATGAGGCCTCACCATTGCGTGCTGGTCGACAGCGAGGCATTCATAACATCTTTGTGTGATCTGTTGATCGTTGCACGTTCATTGCTGTCGCGCTTCCGGCCGACGAGCATTTTTCTACGCCAAGCGATGGAGCATCGAAGCTGACTCGTCACCACTGGATCACCCGGCCGCAATCGCAGTACTGCGTGACTATCTCTGACAGTGAGGCGGTCGTGGTCGGTGCTTTATCTCTCGAAATTTTCCATTCGTTATCCAGGATGCGGCTCGACGTTTTCATTGGAATACCTCCAAATGCGCTAACGATGTGCACCATGCGCTAACGCTTCTCTCCATGCGCTAACGCTATGCTCCAGCGACTCATGCAAAAGTCTGTACGTGGTCAATACAAAATACAGCTGCAGTGGCAGCGTCCAGCCTGTGTTGATTCCTTACGTACGATAGATGCATTCAGAACTGGGGAAGTCCACTTCTTATCCGATGGCTTCGCTGGGAAATCTAAAAAGAACCATAACTTTGGAAATATTTGTAGCCACCAGGATGATTGGAGAACCCGATATGAGTGGAGTTTGTTTTGGCAACCGCGCACAACAAAAATGCAAAAATGCATTGGATTGTCGGCTAAGAAAGCGATATATCGTGCCAGCCTCCAGTGACCATTAAATGGATGAATTGTAACCCTTTAGCATTCCTTGAAGCTGTGAGACGTGCCTCAGCACTAAGATTAAGTGTTTCTTTGTCTCAGCATCCGAAATGTGTAGTGTGACCGATAAACCTGCGGCTCGGTTGTAGTGTAGTGTGACCGATAATGTGTAGTGTGACCGATAAACCTGCGGCTCGGTTGTAGTGTAGTGTGACCGATAATGTGTAGTGTGACCGATAAACCTGCGGCTCGGTTGTAGTGTAGTGTGACCGATAATGTGTAGTGTGACCGATAAACCTGCGGCTCGGTTACGTGAATCACTTATCTTGAAGAGCATAGAGACTTCAACGTTTTGTGCCGTGGGATGGAAAGAGAGCATGGTAGTAGAGATAATGATATATCTGCGAAATGCGACCACTGTGTACTGTGTCTGTAACTGACATGCGTGACCCTGCCTCAAGTAGTGCTGTGTTGAACCTTGGAGGATCATACACATGATGTACATATGCGCCTGCCGTGTTCATGGCGCGCTTTTTGCTAAGTATGCTTGTAACTGAAATGCGTCGTATGATATCAACTATTAATTCCGAAATGAAAGAATTTCACTCACATGATTTCTTAGAAGGCAAACGGGGCTTTCCATTGGACACAAATCTTCGTTTCAAGGTTAGGCTAGCGTGCATACCTATGTGATCTCTGCGACCTCACATAACTGGTTTTTGATACTGTCCTGCTCTCTGAACAAACTGTTTCCAATGACACCCACACCAACTACCTCCTATAATGTACACATATCCTTCATCTTGAAGTCAGGTCACCGACCCATGTGTGACGTCTGTGACGTCTGTGACCCATGTGTGACGTCTGTTTCCAATGACACCCACACCAACTACCTCCTATAATGTACACATATCCTTCATCTTGAAGTCAGGTCACCGACCCATGTGTGACGTCTGTGACGTTTAGACCCATGTGTGACGTCTTTTTTAAAAAAAACCCAAAAAAAAAAAAACCTATAATGTACACATATCCTTCATCTTGAAGTCAGGTCACCACCATGTGTGACGTCTGTGACGTCTGTGACCCATGTGTGACGTCTGTTTCCAATGACACCCACACCAACTACCTCCTATAATGTACACATATCCTTCATCTTGAAGTCAGGTCACCGACCCATGTGTGACGTCCGTGACCTCTAATACACCCACCTTGCTTGTGTGACCATTTCGGTCCAGGAGAGGAGTGCTTTAAGATAAGACCCATATTGGTCATTTGGTCATGATCTGCAATGCGCACAAAGCCACTATTTCGAATTCAGTTCGCTGACCCAGATGTGATCTCTGTGACCTCTGCCATAGTTAGAAATATCATCACCGTGTTCCATGAGCGAACAGCTTTGAAACAACACCGACATCGGCTATGTTCATAGTCACGCACAATAACTCTGTCTAGAGGTCAGGTCAGGCCCCGACATTTCACCTCCGTGACCCATTATGCGTCAGCTTTATACAAAATATTGAAGCCAAGAGTTAAGCAAAATTGATGGGGCAATGTTCGGTGCAGAAAAAAAGAAACTCAAAATAGGACATTTTTAGAAGGGCTCGGGGTCGATGAAAGGCGCGAGTAAAAATAACTTAAAGTTGATCTCAGCAAATAACAACAATTTTATTGCATTGGATAGGTCTTCCTGTTCCAAATGATGTCCATGTTTGGTACGCTAATTGCTACCATTAAAAGATGAGAAATATTTTATACATGCACTTTCTCTGACCTCAAAATTTAGATGACTTGTAACTCATGATCCTTGAGACCTAGAAAACGAAAAATCTCAGAATCGTAACTTGGGCGATAAGCACCTGCACCCATCCTACATCCAAATCGGAGGGCGTGTGGTAAACATGCCTTGGTGATTTGCCCTGGAATCGCCCACGTATCAGTTGCATAACAATGGTGATGAGATATTAGGCTTTGTTGAATGATGCACCAGTAATGCTAGCAATCTACAGGGGCTCTCATCATGTGCCCGAGTTTATCATCAGGTGACCTTGTTTGACGTCACATAGCATCCATTCAACCCGAACCTCTTAACATCCACAAACACTTTCTTTATTCGTTAGTAGAACATGAGCTATCAGTTGTCATTTGATGTTTATCCAATCCATCAATTAGATATTAAATCCATGAATTAGATATCCTGCCTCTAAGCTTTAGCTTAGAGGCAGGATGGACTTTACCCCGAGGTAGTCCAGGACGAGGTGATATCACCTATGTCGTATTGAACTAATGGAAAAATCAGTCAACTTAGGAATGTTTGTCTTCTTCATTTGTGTACTTGACGCAGAACTCTGTGATTGTATTACACCGCCACTATTAGCAGTGCTGACCGAAAAGAGTAAGGAAGGCAAACAGCAGTTGTGCAGTAATTCACACAGCATTCATTTCAGTTAATTTTGTCACAAATGCACCAGCTATATTGTTGGTGACAACGGGAGGTGTTTTTGCACCACCACCTATGCATTGTTCACACCACCGAAACTGTACACATGTATCATACAGCTTAAGGCCATACATATAAAAGTACCAACTTGAGAACAGCAGCATCGTAGGAAAACATTACATCAGATGTACGACAGACTAAAAATTAACTATTATACACCGGAGCAAGACGGCCAGTTGTTGCTACCGCATGTTAGGTATCTCACCTGCAGCAGCAGAATTACACAGCCAACGATTCGGAGCCTGCTCATCCTGACCGGAGCACCTGCAAATGTGAGACACGTGTTAAACTGTGAGACACGTGTTAAACTGTGAGACACATGTTAAACTGTGAGACACGTGTTAAACTGTGAGACACATGTTAAACTGTGAGACACGTGTTAAACTGTGAGACACATGTTAAACTGTGAGACACGTGTTAAACTGCCGAAGCACCTGCAAATGTGAGACACGTGTTAAACTGCGCTTGAACGTGATAAACTATGTTTCGACCCAAGCATATATCACGTTGTGCTCGGACACGTGACAAACTGCGCTCAGACATGTGCCAATCTGATTTCAGACGTTCGCCAAGTTGCGATTATGTGCACAAACAGTGTATTGGTGAGGCTGGTATAGGTGCGCAATGTCGCCATGGCAAACCACTGTTCTGGGCGCCACCGGACACCCATGGCTCCAGGCACGCTTGTAGACTGGTGATGTTCACTGTAGTTTGGCCATCGCACCAATGACCTAGGCGCACATTAAGTCATCTAATTTCATATTCTCTCATCTCGTTGATTTGGAGACTGGATAATACATATTTAGAAAGAAGCTGGTTACCCTAAGCAAACCAACGTCGACCGCAATATGTGCTAATTACACAAAACAGTCACTGACGCTATTGTGAGCAAACACGAAGCGCCCCGACACTGTTGTGAGCGAACATGAAGCGTGTCGACACTAGAGGAACGAACACGCAGCGTGCAGACATTGCTGTGAGCGAACACAAAGCGTGCAAACCAGTCGCGCAGCCAGGGTTTTGGTTGGTGGGTTGGTTGGTTTTTTCTTTGGTCGCTCCCCTAAAGGGGAGCAACCAAATAAAAATTATGAAGAAACCGAGAATTCCTTCGGCGGGCGAAGCGCATCGAAAATTTAGGGTTTTGCGTGGTGAAAATCTGAAAATTTATCGGTTGATCTGGTGTTTTTTTCTTCAAAATGGGGATGGGTGACCCGGGCTTCCCTTGGCTGCGCCCCTAGTGCAGACACTGTTGTAAGCGAACATGAAGCGTGCCGACACAACGCCGCGCTGGTGTGACCCCAACGCCATACTACAGAGTAACGCCGCGCTGTTGTGACCTCAACGCCATCTACAGGTAACGCCGCGCTGGTGTGACTCCAACGCCATACTACAGAATAACGCCGCGCTGGTGTGACTCCAACGCCATACTACAGAGCAACGCCGCGCTGGTGTGACTCCAACGCCATACTACAGAGCAACGCCGCGGTGGTGTGACTCCAACGCCATACTACAGAGTAACGCCGCGCTGGTGTGACTCCAACGCCATACTACAGAGCAACGCCGCGCTGGTGTGACTCCAACGCCATACTACAGGTAACGCCGCGCTGGTGTGACTCCAACGCCATACTACAGAGCAACGCCGCGCTGGTGTGACTCCAACGCCATACTACAGAGCAACGCCACGCTGGTGTGACACCAACGCCATACTACAGAGTAACGCCGCGCTGGTGTGACCCCAACGCCATACTACAGAGTAACGCCGCGCTGGTGTGACACCAACGCCATACTACAGAGTAACGCCGTGCTGGTGTGACCCCAACGCCATACTACAGAGTAACGCCGCGCTGGTGTGACTCCAACGCCATACTACGAGTAACGCCGCGCTGGTGTGACTCCAATGCCATACTACAGAGTAACGCCGCGCTGGTGTGACTCCAACGCCATACTACAGAGTAACGCCGCGCTGGTGTGACACCAACGCCATACTACAGAGTAACGCCGCGCTGGTGTGACTCCAACGCCATACTACAGAGTAACGCCGCGCTGGTGTGACACCAACGCCATACTACAGAGTAACGCCGCGCTGGTGTGACCCCAACGCCATACTATAGGTAACGCCGCGCTGGTGTGACACCAACGCCATACTACAGAGTAACGCCGCGCTGGTGTGACTCCAACGCCATACTACAGAGTAACGCCGCGCTGGTGTGACTCCAACGCCATACTACAGAGTAACGCCACGCTGGTGTGACTCCAACGCCATACTACAGAGTAACGCCGCGCTGGTGTGACCCCAACGCCATACTACAGAGTAACGCCGCGCTGTTGTGACCTCAACGCCGTACCAGAGAGTAACCCAAATTTGTGGAGACTTCACTTCTGAGTAGCGTAGCATCCCGGGAATGCAACGCATTACAAGCACGCGTCGGGTAGCATGGAAGTTTCACCAGACGTAGTCGGAAAAGAGTTTCCCAGTATTGCCCATTATTTCAGTCCCTTTTCGGAGGGAACATGGGCACCATGTATCAGCATAGTGTGTTTAGCAACATATTCCAAGGGCAACACATTCCTATCTGAATGTCGAATGTTTATTTTGTTTCATTTGCTTCACATCGCTATAATAATTACAACATATTTATAACCCGGCAAGTCTACGGGCAGAATTGCTTGAGTTATATCCAGACAGGGTTACAGCCAGTTTCCAAGTGGTTTTCATAGGTACTATATTTATCATGGCAGGAGAAACTACACAGTCAATTATGGCGAACTTTAATGTGAACCACGACGTTGCATGAAGTTGCCTGTGGTGTTTACAATCGGATTCAGCTCTTCAAGGAGAAAAATCCTTCCTCCACCGGCATTGGAACAAATCATCCGAGCTACGAGATATGAGCAACACATTCATCTCATGCACAAACAACGTCACCAGCCAACATCAACAAGTACCGTCGGCTGGCAGCATCTATCTGTCAGATCCCTGTGCTGCCCTGTAGTATGAGGTGGACGGGTTCGGCGCGGGAGACAGCCGTGCAGCACATCTGCAGCGAGCGGTGCGGGCACGTCCGGTCCGGTCCGGGGTGTGTGTATGTGTATGAATTTGGCCAGCCTGCCACCGTGTGGTGGTCTGCGCGCGCCAACACACTGCACCAGCTCGGCCAATCGGAAGGCGCGCAAGGCGGGCCCGCCGGCCGCAGGCGGCGGCGGCGGCCGCAGCAGCCACACGCACGCGCTGTAGGCGCGTGTCCGTGCGCCGCCGGCGTCGCCGGTGTCAGCTGTTTGTAGCGTGATGACGTAAGCCGGCCCGTTACCCGCATGCCTTGGCGCCCAGATCGGCCGAAATGGGGTCAGTCGGGCCGCCAGAGTCCGGCTCGGATGCGTCGTCCGCCAAGGGCGGCCGCAGCGTGCAAACGCGGGACGAATCACGCCGAGATGTCCCGCCTGCGCAGTGGCCAGGCCCAACGGCAGGGAGCGTGTGGTAGGTGTGTGGCGGAGAGACGGCCGCCGCCGCTCGACACACGGTAACAAGCTAAATTCGATAAAGTGTTGTGGGTGAGAGCTATCGAATACTATGCAAAGGTGCACTGAGTCGCACTAATATTTGTGTGCCATGCTCGCATGTATTAGTACAGAATGTACAACTGCAGGCTTTGTAAATAAACCACCCGTCTTTTATAGACGAACCATAAATCGTCTTAGGTGGCATCACTTCACATGCTGAATAGGATCACTTTTGATCTGTACATCACATTGCGTCACCACACCACCAACCGAAGTTTCGGTAAGGCGTCCTCATTTGACTTATTTGTTGATATAGCCATGGTGAGTTCATTCGGCAGGAATGACATCACTGTCAATGACCTCATCCCAATGAAATGGCCTTCAACACTCGATTAGACCACCTAAAAGCCACTCGAGCCGCTGCATTGTTCTGAACAATATACGTAAAATGCTGATAACTGGACTATGTTAGCTCTGTTGTGGTTTTCGAAGTGGTGGCCAGCTGTATGCCAGCGAATTTTATGTTATTGTTCTAGATTTCATGCCGTCTCTCCATAATGACGATGCCAGTCGCTCAAGCATCGGCACTAAATCAGATACGTCTTGGGTCTCACTCTCATCTAGGTCTAGCATGCATGACAGCGTACCAATTTCCTAGTTTCTGCTCATCAGCAGTCACGGTAGCCTGCTGAACACTGCAAACCACCAATGGATGCAAGATTACTCAGCAAAATCGCGTAGCGTTTTTGACAAAACACGAAGCCAGCCGAACCTTCCTCGGCCTCAGACGGCGCCCGTTCAGAAGCCGCACTGAGAAGCTAGCGGTGCTGAATGCAGTACCGCAGCGGACTGTCCATCAGCTGATCAGTTCGTGAGGGCGCGACTGAAGCTGGCGGTGCTGAATGCAGTACCGCAGCGGACTGTCCATCAGCTGATCAGTTCGTGAGGGCGCGACTGAAGCTGGCGGTGCTGAATGCAGTACCGCAGCGGACTGTCCATCAGCTGATCAGTTCGTGAGGGCGCGACTGAAGCTGACGGTGCTGAATGCAGTACTGCAGCGGACTGTCCATCAGCTGATCAGTTCGTGAGGGCGCGACTGAAGCTGGCGGTGCTGAATGCAGTACCGCAGCGGACTGTCCATCAGCTGATCAGTTCGTGAGGGCGCGACAGGGCAGCCCACCATACTTGGTAGAGAAAGAAAGGTGAAAATTATCCGCAGGCAGAGCACGGCATGACGGCAGCTTTTACGCTGTGAAAACCTATCACACTTCCTTTGTACTGACTGTTAGCTGGGCCTTGGAAGGAACGTTTGCCGGCTACCACTGTTACAAGTGCAGGTACAGTCTGCATTTAGTGTACGGTCTTCATTGGTCAAGTGCATCGATGCTTGCAATGTAAAAACGGGCAAACTAACTTACTGAGATCTTGTATCGCGGAACATTGTCAGGGAAGACAAGGAGTATGCACATACCTGATTATTATATAATCGCAGAAGAGCTGAACCGTTGAGTACGAAGCCATGCAAAATAACAGCATTTCTGGGTCTGTGTTGGAAATGCTATGACAGAACTCACAGTACAAATCGCTCCAATTTTACTCCATAGCAAAGTTGAGAGCTTTGAAGAAATAGGGAAGAAGTTTCCACAGTATAGTTTTTCCTACTATTTTTGTAATTGCAGAAACCACACATATCAAACCGTCATAAAAATTGACAGCAACCTGACGAAATGACGCGATCCTTCCTGTGGAAAGTTCCTAGGTCACCTGGTTTCATAGTCATTACGTCATTATGCCAGCAAAGGACCTAGCCACGAATAATCCCATTTCTTTCACCGTCGAGCGCCGTGTGTGAAAGGCTACTGTTGCATTATTCGTCATCTACGTACCATGAAATGGACGACATTAACTTTCCAGCAACCCGGCATAATTTAGCGATACAAAGACCCGGAACAGTGCTTCACATCCAACAAGTGCCCGAGTAATATCTCCTCGCCTTATCCACTGCAAGATAGATCGATATCGCTGCATTAAAATTTCACCAATGTTCAGTTGATCTGCTTGGTGACGGTGAGATGCAAGACTTCATTAGTAGGCGTTAGTATGGCATAGTGATACTAGGAGTATGGCATGGTGATACTAGGAGTATGGCGTAGTGATGCAGGTGCTTTTTGCATGTGTGTTGCGCTTAACACATTCAGTGCATTGATGAAAATAACCATGAATCTGTCCTAACAAAACACATTTGAATAAAACAGAGAAGCGGAACTGATTTCATACTAGGGACACATGTTTCAATGCAACCATACACGAGCATCGTTGTAGGAAAGTCAGAATAAGTGTGGGGTATGTTTAAGCTTAAGTTTCATGCAATGTTCATGAGTGAGTGGTTAGCTCCAGAAAAGTGGGATAGTCTCCCTTTTAGCTTCCCTTTTTTGACGTCGATGGGAACGAGTGGAGCAAATCTATGGAATTCCGTGGAAATCGAAATTACACTTATTATCACCTGTACACTTTACATTTTATCATGCTCCAGTTGTAAAGGGCACTAATGTTTCGGAAGCGCATTTGTGAGGCTGGATTCAATTGGTTCCCATTTGCTGGTACGTACAACAGATGACAGAAAAGAGATAGTGACGTATGCGGTGTGCACGCATTCTGCTTGTCGTCTATCGGGAGTGTGACGGAGATGTGTAGGACGTAGGATGGACGTCGGTCTGACGTAGGATGGATGTCGGTCTGACGTAGGATGGACGTCGGTCTGACGTAGGACGGACGTCGGTCTGACGTAGGATGGACGTCGGTCTGACGTAGGATGGATGTCGGTCTGACGTAGGACGGACGTCGGTCTGACGTAGGATGGACGTCGGTCTGACGTAGGATGGACGTCGGTCTGACGTAGGACGGACGTCGGTCTGACGAAGGATGGATGTCGGTCTGACGTGGTCTCGTACTCCGCCGATGCCGGTCGGGCGGCGGCGCGGCGGTCCAGCGTGTGTCCGTCCTCAGTTGGTCCCCGGCAGGACGGCCGGACGTGTGTCCGTCCTCAGTTGGACCCCGGCAGGACGGCCGGACGTGTGTCCGTCCTCTGTTGGTCCCCGGCAGGACGGTCGGACGTGTGTCCGTCCTCAGTTGGTCCCCGGCAGGACGGCCGGACGTGTGTCCGTCCTCAGTTGGTCCCCGGCAGGACGGTCGGACGTTCTCTTATCAGACGCCGGTCGGTCCTCTCATCATAGATCGGTCTGGAATGGTCTGACGTCGATCTGAGTTCGGTCGAACGTAGGCGACGTCAGTCTCATGTCAGACGTCGGTCGCCTTCATGTTAAACGTCGGCCACACATAAGTCGCGGAGGTCGAACGTGCGTCGGCCAGCCGTCTGCAGGAGGTCGGTCTCGTGTCAGACGCCACCGGTCGGCCGTCTGCGGGACGTCGGCCGGACGTTCTCTCGCTGGACGCCGCCTTCGCGGTCGGCTGCGCCGCCCAGATGACTGTCGCAAGTCTCCACGGGTATCCGGCAGTGGCTAACGGAAGCCGGCCGCCCCCACGGCCGTCTGCCGGCCGTGTAATGGCGCCAGGGAGGCTGAGACGACGCGGCTCCATGCCAGCCTCCCGCACCGGTGTCGGACGCCGCGCCCGCCTCCGACGGTCCAGGCCAGCCCCGAGGCCGGACACGGCCGCGCCCACGGGAGGGCCGGACACAGCAGCCCATATGGGACGGTCGGACACAACAGCCCATATGGGACGGTTAGACACAGCCGCCGATATGGGACGGTCAGCCACAGCCGCACATATGGGACAGTCAGACACAGCAGCCCATATGGGACAGTCAGACACAGCAGCCCATATGGGACCGTCAGACACAGCAGCCCATATGGGACCGTCAGCCACAGCTGCCCATATGGGACAGTCAGACACAGCAGCCCATATGGGACGGTCGGACACAACAGCCCATATGGGACGGTTAGACACAGCCGCCGATATGGGACGGTCAGCCACAGCCGCACATATGGGACGGCCGGATACAGCAGCCCATATGGGACAGTCAGACACGGCCGCTCATATGGGACCGTCAGACACAGCAGCCCATATGGGACAGTCAGACACGGCCGCCCATCAGTGAGGGGCTCAGTCGGATTGATGGCGGTGCTACTGTTGTGGCAGCCGGTCAGGGTCTGGCAGTGTCGGTAGCTTGTGACCGGTGAGCAGTGTCGGTAGCTTGTGACTAGTGAGCAGTGTCGGTAGCTTGTGACTAGTGAGCAGTGTCGGTAGCTTGTGACTAGTGAGCAGTGTCGGTAGCTTGTGACTAGTGAGCAGTGTCGGTAGCTTGTGACTAGTGAGCAGTGTCGGTAGCTTGTGACCGGTGAGCAGTGTCGGTAGCTTGTGACTAGTGAGCAGTGTCGGTAGCTTGTGACCGGTGAGCAGTGTCGGTAGCTTGTGACTAGTGAGCAGTGTCGGTAGCTGTAACAGGTGAGTTGTCAGCCGCATAATGTTGTATCCATGAGCGGCAGGTGATTGATTGTTTGCGCTTGTAGGTACTTTATTAGCTTTTCATAGAATGTAATTCCGATGACGGCCACAGCAACGGTTTGTGGGTTGTCTTGACCATTGGTAGGAAAATGTTGGTTGGCTGGTGCATTCTGGCAAAGTTCCACTCAGTGCTAAACAACAGAAATGTCCATGTAGCTGAATGAAGAAAAAAAACATTGCTATCCTCCATGGTTCGCATGGCTATCCACCGGCACTGCTACTGCAATCGGTGCAGGGCGCAGCTCTTCAGATGCTGGACACGGTGCACGGACGCCTCTCTTCAGGTGCTGAACACGGTGCACGGACGCCTCTCTTCAGATGCTGGACACGGTGTACGGACGCCTCTCTTCAGATGCTGGACACGGTGCACGGACGCCTCTCTTCAGATGCTGGACACGGTGTACGGACGCCTTTCTTCAGATGCTGGACACGGTGCACGGACGCCTCTCTTCAGGTGCTGAACACGGTGCACGGACGCCTCTCTTCAGATGCTGGACACGGTGGCATCCACATTCAAGCGGCCTGCCGCAGTCTGGCAAATTGCCACCGGTCGGTGACAATGGAATCTGGCTGGTCGGCGGCAATGATATCCACTTTCAGGCGGCCGGCCGCCGTCGGTTGAGTTTGCTCTCGTCGGTACCGACGCTGGCCAACGCGGTGACCGGCTGACCTGACTGGCCGACGCTGTGACCGGCTGACCTGACCGGCCGACGCTGTGACCGGCTTATCTGACGGACGCCGACCGACGCGGTGACCGGCTGATCTGACGGACGCCGACCGACGCTGTGACTCTGTGAACTCGAACAGATGTGTGGTCTAGCAGGTACCTAATGTGTTGTCTAGCAGGTACCTAATGTGTTGTCTAGCAGGTACCTAATGTGTTGACGACAATTGGCACGGGCCCGACAGTGGAGCGGCCACCGGAAGACACCCCCTCCCCCCAGCGGACATTCCAACGACATTCGGTTTCCGCCAGACCGGCCCATCTCAGCCGGGCCATGCCACTGGTGACCGGCTCATCTCAGCCGGGCCATGACACTGGTGACCGGCCCATCTCAGTCAGTCGATGACACTGGTGACCGGCCCATCTCAGCCGGGCCATGACACTGGTGACCGGCCCATCTCAGCCGGGCCATGACACTGGTGACCGGCCCATCTCAGCCGGGCCATGTCACTGATGACCGGCCCATCTCAGCCGGGCCATGACACTGGTGACCGGCCCATCTCAGCCGGGCCATGTCACTGGTGACCGGCCCATCTCAGCCGGGCCATGACACTGGTGACCGGCCCATCTCAGCCGGGCCATGACACTGATGACCGGCCCATCTCAGCCGGGCCATGACACTGGTGACCGGCCCATCTCAGCCGGGCCATGACACTGGTGACCGGCCCATCTCAGCCGGGCCATGTCACTGATGACTGGCCAATCTCAGTCAGTCCATGACACTGGTGACCGGCCCATCTCAGTCAGTCCATGACACTGGTGACCGGCCCATCTCAGTCAGTCCATGACACTGGTGACCGGCCCATCTCAGTCAGTCCATGACACTGGTGACCGGCCCATCTCAGCCGGGTCATGCCATTGGTGACCGGCCCATCTCAGTCAGTCCATGACACTGGTGACCGGCCCATCTCAGTCAGTCCATGACACTGGTGACCGGCCCATCTCAGCCGGGCCATGACACTGATGACCGGCTCATCTCAGTCAGTCCATGACACTGGTGACCGGCTCATCTCAGCCGGGCCAGGAGACTGGCGACCGTCCCGAGTACCGTAACGCTGACCGGATTCGGCGTTGTCGGCGCTCGTGCAATGGTGCGCCGACGGCGTCGCACCCGCTGACCGCTGCAGTTATTATCTGCAGCCGCTACGAAGCAGACGCCGCCATTATCTCTGTACAACCCGGCTCTGATGTTCGGGGCCACCGCCGCACCGTTACCGACACACTGACTGACTAGCTGACTGGCTGACTGGCTGACTGGCTGACTGGCTGACTGGCTGACTGGCTGACTGACTGACTGGCTGACTGGCTGACTGGCTGACTGGCTGACTGGCTGACTGGCTGACTGGCTGACTGGCTGACTGGCTGACTGGCTGACTGGCTAACTGACTGACTGGCTGACTGTCTGACTGACTGACTGGCTGACTGGCTGACTGGCTGACTGGCTGACTGACTGACTGGCTGACTGGCTGACTGGCTGACTGGCTGACTGGCTGACTGACTGACTGACTGGCTGACTGACTGACTGGCTGACTGTCTGACTGACTGACTGGCTGACTGGCTGACTGACTGACTGACTAACTGACTGATCGACTGGCTGACTGACTAACTAAGCAACTGGAATATGCACTGACAATAACTGAACGGCTTTGTGGCTGACTCCTTTACTTACCCTCACCTTCACACCGATTCACTCCCTCACTCTAGCATCACATACAGCGACACTGTCCATATTCCTCACACCCACCCTCGCCTTAACTGACATATTTAGCTAACACCAACTTCAACAGACCAACCGACAAGCCTGAACTTGAAGCAGGCGACCTGACGGTCACATGCACTGACACTGGTCAGGGGCGGCGCCGGGCAAAAACAAACAGGCAACATAGGAGGGGCTCCACCGGAATGGAAACAAAAAGTGTAGACATGCAGATACACACACCTGAAATACACACTCAAATAATATAACGAAGAGCAATGCTAGTTGTCTCGGCTGTTATCAATGGCGCGCTGCGGGGCATGCTGGTCACGTGACAGCTATGTCAGGCTACTGGTCACTACCGTCGCTGTTGGGTCAGCGGCGCACATTGACCATTAGGCTAGTTCAATCTAGAGCGGGTAGCTAGCTTGAAATAAATTATAACTATTGAAGCAATGCCAGGGGTTGCAATGCCCTTCACGTGTATTCACTATGGTGTGCTTTCAAGCTGGTTATTTCCATGTATTCATTGATGCGAAATAGAAAAACAATCGTCCTTCAGATGGCTACAGATTATTTCCGATATGCTGTACCACTTGGTCAATTATGTGACCACTTCGCCTTGGAAAACAGAATCGGAGAAAGCGAAAGTCGGCATTGGTAATGTCGCGATATTCTATACGGTAATACCCAGTTACACATGGAAACACTTCTGTTTATCTCATTTCTGGGGGCTATATGACCTTTGCAGTCGATGCGCCCCTAAACTACAATAACTAACTTAACTTAACTTAACTTAACTTAACTAACTTGTTTATCTAATTTACTCAGTGACTAGTAGCTGCCATGCAATGCATGTGCACCATTCTGGGTTGCCCTGGAATGCCCTGCGTGGCGAGGGACACGCCAAGTGCGTCATTTCCCACTCGCAACTGCGGCTGATGCGGCGGCCATGCCGTGTTCACCGCCAATGGACAGGGCGTTGGCGGCTGAGAAACACGCCGCTTAGAACATCTGCCAGGAACATCTACATGTAAAATACACTTGCTGCGATGCATCTCTTCAGACGGCTATATATTTGGTATTATTTTCCTTTCCACTTGGTTATTTCGAGAAAATCCGATTATCCCCACTACACTAACCAATAACGATAAGACCGTTAATTCACTTATCGTTTACCACTGGTAAATGCGACGTGTATATGATATACACGTTGCATGGAAAGTATCAGTCAAAAAGTACGACATATCCACATTTCGTCGGAGATTCCCAAGCCGTTCTTTTAATTACGTCCCGAATACATGAGCACCGGAGACTTACGGAAATATTGTCAATCTATTCAGACGTCTTGGAACGTCAGAGGCCAGTTTACGGAGCTTCCCTAATCGCATTGTACTCGGAAGCTTCGCTGCTCATATTAACGGGGCAATTGGCTCAGTGGTATACTTGGGTAAGCGACTCCCTCAGGGCAGTCGCTTATCCAAGTATACCAAATACTATAATACTATTGATAAAACAAACTACACATCATACGAGAGATTGTTTCAATGTTGTTCAGATTTGATAATTATAAATTATTTGTACCTCCTCTAGAAACTAGAATACAACACTAATCATTCTAAGCCCACTCTGGTGGTGTCCATTCACAAACCCACCACCAGAGCGGCGCCACCGGTATTATGTGCGCTCATGACACCTGACGTGTCCCAGAGATGAGCGTGTGCGAGATGCCCCAGGATGCGCTCGCTGCTGGCGCTCCATGGACTGCTGCTGGCGGGACAGGCTTCCGTGACCGCAACATATCCGACACCACCCAGCTGAAAGGCCGACCACCCTGCTGTGAGGCCGACCACCCTGCTGAAAGGCCGACCACCCTGCTGTGAGGCCGACCACCCTGCTGAAAGGCCGACCACCCTGCTGTGTGGCCGACCACCCTGCTGTGAGGCCGACCACCCAGCTGTGAGGCCGACCACCCTGCTGTAAGGCCGACCACCCCGCTGTGTGGCCGACCACCCAGCTGTGAGGCCGACCACCCAGCTGTGAGGCCGACCACCCAGCTGTGAGGCCCACCACCCTGCTGTGAGGCCGACCACCCAGCTGTGAGGCCGACCATCCCGCTGTAAGGACGACAATCCCGCTGTGAGGACGACAATCCCGCTGTGAGGCCGACCACCCTGCTGTGAGGCCGACCACCCTGCTGTGAGTCCGACCATCCCGCTGTAAGGACGACAATCCCGCTGTGAGGACGACAATCCCGCTGTGAGGACGGCCACCCAGCTGGGAGGCCGACCACCCTGCTGTGAGTCCGACCACACGATTGTGAGGCCGACCACCCAGCTGTGAGGACGACAATCCCGCTGTGAGTTGCCACCTGTCGTGAGGCCGACCCAATCTGCATCGATATCAATGCGGGTGACTCGGAACAGGGTCAGGAGCACAGCGAAACGGCCCGCCACCGATCCGACTGGTGCGGCTACCGGAGCTGCCAGGAGACTGGTGCGGCTACCGGAGCTGCCAGGCGACTGGTGTGGCTACCGGAGCTGCCAGACGACTGGTGCGTCTTTACTATATTGCGTGCGACTATATTGCTATAGTCGTTCAATTAAGCACGCAATAGTTCCTCGATAAATCATGGCATGCTTAAATGGTATATATATATATATATGGTATATATATATATATATATATATATATATATATATATATATATATATATATATATATATATATATATATATATATATATATGTATTGTTTGTCTCGAAACTAATATCCACGTATGGCTCCAGGTATGCGCTGGTTTACCAGGAAAGCTTGAATCTGAGCCGCGAATACAATTAAGCATAAGTGTAGAGGAATGCCGATACTCAAATTGCGAAGAAAGCATTCGGCGGCGCACTGATGTATTTTCCGCTGTCATAAACTGAAGACAACAGCATGACACTGATCGTTCTTGGAGCTATTTGTGTTCCAGAAGGGGGAGAAATCGTTTCGCATTAGCATAAATATTTACAGCCGAAGCCATGGTGCCGACACCGTCGCCATCCGATCTCGACAAGGAATTGACATGACCCTGGATGGGACGGACACTATTCAACGGCATGATAATCGCTGGCCGATATATACAGAGGAGGGCGGTCAGCGTGGAAACCACTGATAAAACACGCCCGGGGACAGGACTTCCCATGTAACGCCCAAGTGTCAACGGTTGAACTTCCCTGGCCTGAGTATGGGCGTGCGGCCAGTGGTCCTCTTCCTCCACGTCAGTGAATAGTGTCACTGCAGAGTGACCGGCGACGGAATTATTTTGAAACCGACATTCTTATACAAATATGTGCACTTACTTTATTCAAGGTTCTGCTCAACATCCAGAGAACACGGAGATCAGAGACATTCTCCACTCCCGCAAGACATAATACGGTCCTATTTGTCCGTGGTTTAAATAATTTGCTTTCGTGTGCATGGAAAAGTGCAGGTGAAACGGAGCTATATAAATCGCAGACCAAGTTACGTAATGATTTGTTCCTTACGGTGGTGAAACATCTCTGGCCACGACAGGCTTAGTCTATTCGTCACCGTATGGAATTGACGATGGTAAAGCTGGGCACGACAGGTTTAGGCTGTTGGGGACCATACGTTGCTGACTGAGGTCACTACAGAGGTCTGTAGTGAAGCAGACCTCTGATCACGACAGGGTTATACTATTGGCAACCGTATGGAACTGACGACGGTGAAGCAGATTTCTGGTCCGACGGGCTTAGACTATTGGTAACTGCATAGCACTGATGGTGCTGAAGCAAGCTTAGACTATTGGTGACCGTACGGAACCGACAGGAGCTAGATGCTCATGAAACCAAATAGCAGACGCCATGGCAAACGCATCATCCGGTCTTCAGACTGCTGGGCGGAAAAGATAAGGGATGTATTTCGATAATCACCGGTGAGCCTGGACAGCGGCGATACTGTAGCCAACTGTTCCGGTAGATGCGTGTCGGTGCCGTGTTCGCATCCTCCAGGTACTGAGGAGTAGTAACTATGGTGACGCTGTGAGCTCGAGGAAGGGACATGGAGTCAAGTCAAGCATAATTAAATCTACAGAGTTACGTGCATCTTCGATAAGAAGCTGCCATGTACCATAGCTACCAGGGTAGCTTTCAGCGTCAGCCCAACCCCTCTCCCAGTGGCGTACCTAGGATTTGCATCAGGGGAGGGGTCGAACGGATCTGGAGGGTGCCCATCCTGCCACCGTTTTTGTTTAAAAGCACCGAATTTCGACCACTATTTAGCAAAGGGCCCATTAAAAATGACAACATAATCCCTGTGTAGGGGTCCCAGCCTTCCTCCACCGTGTCTAAGTTACCGGATATTTGTTCTTGTTTACCACAACGTTCACGTTAACGTTCGACGCATTGCACCACGTCAACGTTCATGCACGTGTACACACTGGCGGATCCGATTTTGTCAATTCTTGCTGCAAGCAGAACTTGAGCAGCATAGAACACCCGATGTGTGTCAGAATCTACTATGCTACCATATTGGGCAACCAAACAATTAGAAAAGAAAACTTTCAAATCGGAGATTCTTTCATCAGGAACGCTCTTTTTTTAATCTTGGCATATGTTACTACATTTTAATTTAGTTTACTTCTGTTTGTTTGAGAGGGGTCAAAAGACACTATGCCCCCCCCATTTAAGCGCTTCGGGGGGGGGATGGCCCGAATGGCCCCTCCCTGGATCCGCTAGTGGAAACAATACTGATCCACCACATGGCCTGGGTGTATCATTCTGCCCAGGTATTGGAAAGAATACTGATCCACCACATGATCATGACCACATAGCAGCGGCCACGCAGTGCTCCTTCCTTGGTAATCAGAACAATGCTTGGCATAATCTTAACACAAATCACTTTGCTATATATCATATAGCTTATGTATACCGGGGTGTTGTTTTATACACTTTTGAGGAGGAAGTGCCCCTCAATGTTGGCTCCCACCCCCATTAATTTCGACCTACCCTATAGGGTGTGACACCCCCCCCCCCCAATAAAGTTGGGCTTACATTCATGCATTGTCTGGATGATCTGCATCATCGTGCTCCTCCTCCAATAATTTTCAGAACTCAACGCCCGTGCATGTATGTCAACACAAAGGGTGAGTACAAGAGTTTTCATGAGTTCTGCTTCGATGGGGCAGTGCAGTGCAGTGTGTTCATAGCTGTCATTGAGAAGATACATGGAGTTAACATATACCGACAATTGTTTTCGTGGAAGAGAGAGGCTAGTGCCCTTCCTCTCGAAACATCAACACTTCACATGCTCTTAGAGAGTCTTGCATTACCAGGCAACTTGCGTCGTCTTGTATTACCAGGCGTCCTGATACAGCCACTCTCTTTTCGCAACGGAACGTTCGAGTTACCTGACATAAGAGCCGTTTTAGGGAGAGGACGCTCCCTGTCCACCATATAAGGGTGCCAATCTGGGCAAGATTTGCTCGCAGTCGAGACGTTTGTCCCTGGTGCACTATTCCAGATCCACTGCTGCTCAAAATGGCCACGAAATCGTCACACAGCCGTAACGACAAATGGTCCCGAAATCGTCACATAGTTGTGACGACGAATGGTCCCGAAATCGTCACACAGTCGTGGCGACGAATGGTCCCGAAATCGTCACACAGTTGTGACGACAAATGGTCCCGAAATCGTCACAGTCGTGGCGACAAATGGTCCCGAAATCGTCACACAGTTGTGACGACACACACATTTAATGATGTAATGCTGTGGTGACTTTTTTTTACTACCGGTGTTTTCTATGAAGCACACGCGCTAAATATGGGCGCCAAAACGTTCCATGTTCTGGACAAATAATAATCAGAACCAAACTTGATAGACTGAAGATTATAAGTAGGTAATAGATGTTATCATCGCAAACCTCAACTGGAATTCCTGAAGCCAGATTCCAGATTAAAGTATTTGCATACGTCTTGTTATTTACAGCTCAAGACAGACGGTAGTAATTGCCATCACGAGCAGATCATAGGCAAGGGCCGATGTATTTCCCGGTACATGAAGCATCTTCACAGCAAAACAAAGTGTCGGTAACCGCATCGAGGGAGCTCTCGGCCGCAGAATCATCTGAGGAGCATCTCTTGGTAGCGCCGAAGCAAAGCCTTCAGCATGACAGTGACTAAAGTTATAGCACAGAAATTCAAGGATGTAGCTATGCGAAAGGAAATAGGTGGACCGTGGACACACATCTGTGATACAAACCAGTGTTTGTGGAGGGAGCGCAAGGCTGTTTTTTTATTGAAGTGTGCATTCGGTGCACAGATTCTATATTCGCGATCATATTATGGTAGCACACGCCGGTTCTTTTTCTTTACACATTTGTTTAGTATAGCGCCGGTGGGTGCAGGCATCACTCGCACCACAACGCATGCTCGTATTGAACCAAATCGCGGCAGCTAGTCCAGTCCTAGCCAATGCTTGGCGTTGATGTGTGTATTCGCCGACTGCCCACCTACCTGTCACCAGTTATCTCCCGGCAGATTCGCGCGGTGTTCTGCTGAGACACTGTGAGGTTCCAGCACTGCGCATGCGCACTACGATACCAGAGACGTGGCCGCGCCGGCAGTCGGTCGGATACTGGCGGGAAGTAGGTTAGTGAGGTGGTTTTATTCTGGCGTCCTGTTGCCCGCCATCGGTGAGCATCAGCGGAAGTGATGGCGCAGTGCACCGAGTCGGCACGATGGCGAAATACCAGCAGTGTGTGGGCAGTGGTGCTGTGCGGCGTTCGAACGAAAGACAGCTACTGCAGTGTGTATATTCTTGAGCGAGGATAATAATTTGTTTCATGTCGAAATAACGTAGACCAGCAAGGCTGGTTGAACCCCCTCGGAAGTTCCCATGCATCATGCGAGTGTACCATTTCGATGAAACTTCCTGTTGCTTGGTGTGTGACTTCTTGAAAGTAAAAGTGGCAATGAATACGTGCACCCCCACCAGAAACCGGACGTTGCATATTTGCGTGCAGCGTGGGGTGTTGAGTGCATCCATGATGATAGCATCATGGCATGCACCAACTCTTGCAATAAAGCTTAGAATGGTGAAGCTCACTAAAGCGAGGGATTTCGGCATCCTGATGACACTTACACCAAATGCACACATAATACATGTATGCGTTTCAGGACTATATCGTCAGAGAAAGAAAAGAAAATGGGTTCAGTAAATCGCTGAGTAAGCGACTGACGTCACAGATGGACCGCCTGAAGTCAGAGAGGGGCCAACTGACGTCAGAGAGTGGGTCAGAGAGAGGTCGTCTGACGTCAGAGAGGGGCCGTCTGACGTCAGAGAGGGGTCGTCTGACGTCAGAGAGGGGTCGTCTGACGTCAGAGAGAGAGAGAGAGAGAGTCTGAAGTGAGATAGGGGTCGTCTGACGTCAGAGAGAGAGAGTCTGAAGTGAGATTGGGGTCGTCTGACGTCAGAGAGGGGCCGTCTAAAGCATGTGCGTCGTCTTGTAACCTCTTGTTAGTGCTCAAGCTGCACTGATAAAATGGTAAGGGCTACCCAAGATGCCTGTGCCTTATTAACGTTTTTTTCTAAGTCAATGTACAAGTCAGGTGTTCAAATATGTCATGTTCATATGCATCTTAAACAATTTCAACCTGTTCTTTGTATTTTTGGTTTCGTAGCGGTTTGCAATTTATGGTTTTGTAGCGGTGTTTGCAATTTCGCCTTAGTACCAGTGGCGAAGCTTTTACGGTGTAAAACCTTTTCATGTTATGCTATTGTTTTTTTTTTATACTATAACCATTAGGTTTCCGCAGCCATTATATATTATAAATAAATGATAATTAAATAAATGAAAAGTCAATTTATACCGGTGTTCAAAATCCCACCACAAAACAAAATGAGACATGTTTCACGTCAAAATCGATCCTATGCACAGGAACCAAGAGGCCGATCCGTGTCTCTGGTTTGTACACCACATTGTGTTCCCGGAGTGATGGAATTTCGAAAACCATATCCAACATATTGGAGGTGAGATGTAGGTACATGGTACAGTAGAAAAGTGGAAGGTTGATTTACAACTCCATGTATCATTATGGACAATAATCTGATATTTATGCGGTCATAGAGGACATGGTGTACCAAATGATGGGAGATTATACATTTGACGATAAATCCATATTATTTTTGGTTTAATTTTCTGAAGGTGAAAATAGACAGATAGATCAAATATGAAATATAAAATATGAAATATAAAATAGGGGTCGAAATTGAAGAAGCTAAGTTTTTTTTTCCTCTCTCTCTCCTCTCTCTCTCTCTCTCCCTCTCTCTCTCCTCCTTCTCTTCTCTTTCAGTCGTCTCTTAAGAATATCCTGGATAGGCCCAAAGGTCAGACCTCACACACCGTCACTCAATTTCAGTCACATGCATTATACCATATACCTTTAGCCGTTTAAACCATTCCAATCATTTTCATGAAACGACATCCCTGGATACAGGTAATGATGACGGGGCCTAGACATGCCCCCCCCCCCAGTATAGGAAACACCACCTATGCGTCAATATATCTTCCTATGACGCCAATATGATTGAGACAAGCTCATATGTGTCGGGGCTCCCGTACTCGGAGAGGGCCATTGATTCAGTACAGTTCCAGCAAATATGTACCATGTTCACTACATGCCCGAGTGAAGTATGCAAGCCTCCACATACAGCTTCAATGCCATTTCCCGATGTGATCAGGTAATATGTTGTCCCTCGCTCGAAACAGTAAATTATGTTCCAATTGATCTAATCGCTGGTCCAAAGTGTTAGGAAGGAGTCATCAATTTCAAAGCTTCGTTGATTCCTTTCCTCAGTGTTACTTGTTTCAGTTATATCTGAAAGTGACGCAATGCCCTTGGCTGGACAATACTACAGGTGGGTTTGACATGGATCCTCCAGACCGCTGCGTTCGGAAAGTAATAACT
The DNA here is from genome assembly GCA_034440615.1 of Ashinkailepas kermadecensis. Classification (NCBI taxonomy): domain Eukaryota; kingdom Metazoa; phylum Arthropoda; class Thecostraca; family Neolepadidae; genus Ashinkailepas; species Ashinkailepas kermadecensis. Next base: position 37,742 of record JAOTOM010002222.1, read on the forward strand.
GGGGCACGACCGAAGTCCAGCGATCAGCGCTCACAAAATCGGTCTGTGCGCGCCCAGCAAGGTCACTGTTATTTCGTGAAATACGCCAGAACGCTGTGCCTCCCCATTCGCTCCGAGGATATGATCGCCCTGCCTCTTCCCCTCGGGGTGCTCGCTGTAGCTCGAATTCCTCAGGCGCTCATTGCAAACATTTCGCACCAGCTGGCGTGCTGCCGACATCTTGTCAAAAGCGTGCCCACCAATCGTCGTGCGGTCTCACTCTGTGACGAGCATGCTCATCAGTCGTCACTGCCGACATCATTGCGGGCCGTTGATTACACCGGGCGGCTGGCCGGCGCCACGGTGCGCTACGTTACCGACTGGCCCCTGCTCACCTGTGACCCGCATGACCTAAATCCACACCACTTTGGTGTCGTTTATCTGTGGCACGACGCTCACAGCCACCCCGAACACGGCGTCTCGACCGTCACAGCCACCCCGGACACGGCGTCTCGACCGTCACAGCCACCCTGGACACGGCGTCTCGATCGTCACAGCCACCCCGGACACCGCGTCTCGATCGTCACAGCCACCCCGGACACGGCGTCTCGATCGTCAAGACTAACCGGCTAATCAGCCCAATGCTCTGTCCAGTCAGTTGGTCGCTGGCAATAGTGACATCGATCGATGTGATGGTCTCGTGCTGTGCCGAAGGGAAAAATCGGCGTGGCGTGGTTTGCGGTGTTCATTTGTTCACCGTACTTAGCTTGCTTTCCCTGTGCTAATTTCCATTATGTCGAGGGTGTGGGAGGAGCTCTCCCCATTGCCCGCTTCACGCATCACTTTTCAAGGCCGCTAAGTTTATCTGTCCACCAGGTGGTGCAATAATGCACAGCATAACCTCGGACGACAGCATGTCACGCGATGTTTTGCCAATGCGACGATAATAACGTGTGGACGATGAAGAGAAAGAGAGCAGAACATTGTCCGTGTTTGGCGGAGCGTGTGTGGCGTGGTGGCAGGTCACGTGCTATGACCAGCTGACCAGGGTCCGTCACACGCTGGCGGCTGTGGTGTCAGTCCCGTCCCTCGCTCCGGGGGTTATCATCGTCGCTGAGGCGGCTCAGCAAACGCGCACCACCCACCAACGCGCCCATCCACCAACGCGCACCATCCACGGGCGAGTAATTTTTTTAGGCGTGCCGGACCATAAAGGTTATTTGCGCCGCCATTAAAGCGAGTGTGTTTTGCAAACAAAGCCAAGGGAATTGCAAATTTATGTCAAGGGAAGTTTTACGTTATAGTGTGTGATGTTTTAGGCGCTGAAGGCGGGAGCTGGGTGGGGGACATTTTCCAAACGTCTAAATGGTTTTAGTTTTGCTTTACTCCTCCGCAAGGTAATATGTAGCTGGGTTAGGGGGGGGGGGGGGGGTGATAAGAGTGACGAGAAAGTTGATTTTGCCAGAGTGCCGACGCCCTGGCAACTCTTGTTGAAGAGCACCGATGGGTTTTTGCCGTGCGAACAAGGAGGTAATTGTACACGCCGTCTATCACGCCGGCTGCAGCGTGTTGGTTGTTAGTGGAGGGTTGGTCTGAGCATGCCGAGCAGGGCTGTCAGCTGTGTTGGTACGGTGTGTGGCAATTCGGCTCATTTACGTCCGCTGTACCTCTGGGTAGCCGTTTTACGTTATGAGTTGCAAGGTAATTCGGCTCATATGCGTCCGATGACTCCTCTGGGAAGTCATTTATTTTGTGTTACTTTTTTCCGTTTTTTTCCGAAAGCAAGTCGGCTCGTCTACGTCCGACGGCACCGATAGGTGACCATTCATTTATAATTGGACAACAAATCGGTTCACATACGTACGACGTCATAGGGGTGGCTATTTACGTGTTTCCTACGAGTGTATCGCGGGCATGCATTGCGTGTTGAAGTGAGTGTTGGTGGTGTGGTGTCTATAGTGCTCCTGCTAGTTTTGTAGCGTACAGATACGCAAATAGCAATTGAAAATGTTTTGGGTGCTTGTCACCCAGAAGCGATGGAAGCGACAGGATAATGCCCTGTTTTTGGCAGAAGACCTTAAGTGGTTGTCTTTGTCTAGCAGGATGCGGCCTACAGTCTAGCAGGATGCGGCCCATGCTTAATGTGGTGTTGCAGGTGTTGCGTCGCAGTGAGGTGTTGTATATTGGTCATCATCTAGTTCAGGCTGTGTTAGTTTAGTGCAACCAGTTCTTAGTCTCGTGAGGATGACTTCCTTTTGCCGGTGATATTGATTTGATCTGTTCCATGTGCCTAATACCAACGTGTGCCAATTTTAATCGTTGTTTATATTCTTGTGATTAGAGCATAACACGGATTGAACATCTGTACGGATATCCGTTTAGCACGGACAACCGAGCGGGCTGGATCAGAGCATGTTAAACCACCGATACACTCAAGATTAGCAGGTGTTCAGATTTAGTACCTCTTGGCCTTGGTGATGGTATATACTAGAATATGGGATATTCTGTCATGATGTGGTGCAAAACTGGTGGATTTTACAACCGTATGGTAGAAAATGCGAAAACTGGAAGTCGCGTGGTAATTGCTGATTTCGCGGCAAATGCAGCATGCACATAATGCCACCAATCTACTGAAGTTGATGACGGCTACATGCGTACTTCCTTTTCGCTGCGTCTTTATAATGAGAATAAGCGAAGGTAGCTTGTCTTTGCATACCACATGCATACCTTCTTACTGCACTCATCCCGATACTATCTTGTCAAGAGAAATGGATTTGTTTATATTTTTTATGGATTTGTTGGAAATGGAGGATTGTCGTGAGAAAAGCGTCCATGTGGAGCCACCTAAGACGCCGGTTCTGGAGTGCTTGAACATTATTGCATAAACCTTCAGTTCTTGATTGATTACAATCTTCCCATATTTTCTCGGTAGTATGATATACCACGCAGATGCTGGTGTCCGTGCTGCTGTGGGTGGATACTGGCACAGCATCCGCTTGGTTATCCGTGCATTCACCCATTTGCAGCATGGTTGTTGGTTTATTCGGTTTTGATAGGTGGTAGGAGTCCTCCCATGTTTTGATAATCTCTTTCATAATTTCAACATTTGACATGGGGCAATGCGATGGTCCTATGATTTGATTTTGTTCTGTCCTTTGTTCCTATGTACTGGCTCCTACGTTCATTAGATCTACGTGCGTATGATCTATGGGCATAAGATCTTCGTTCATAAAGTCTACTTTCATAATGTCTACGTTCATAAAATCCACATGCCAGATATTTACAACAACAGTGGGTGTGAAGAATACAATATCTGGAAGGCGTGCAGAACATCTACAAAAATACTGTGATCTACGTTCATGACATCTATGTGCAGAATATTTACAACAACAAAAAAACGGGGAGTGTGCAGGAGATCTACAGAAACACTGGGATGTGCATCATAAGATCAACAACAACAGCTGGATGTGCATACCATCTACGAAATCAATTGGATGTGCGTTGGATCTAACCTCCGTTTCAAGCGTGCGTGAGGTCTGTTGTCGGCACAGCATCTGGCAACAAATGTAAATTGATCACTCAGTACGGCTAAAGTCATGTCTACACCATTCTCTTTTTTACTTTTGGTTTAATGCAATTTGCCTGCTTGTACGAGTCTTTATTATATATTGCAGGGAGCAGCAGGGGAGATCCAGGGGGCCATGGGCTCATGACACCCTGGGTCCAAGGTGACCGTTGGACACGTCGTGTTAACATAGGCCGCGACGAAGCACAACAATTTGTCACTCCAAGGTGCATCAGGTGCCCGGAGAGAGGCCCAGCGCTGACAATTGAAGGGCACCTGAGCCGACGTCAGGAGCCCATTGGTCGACAAAAGGGGCCCCGGGCCGGTTGAGATGGTGCTGGACCGATGAAGAGGGCCACCGAGTCAACGGAGAATTCCACGGACAGGTCCGGTCCGGGCCAACGTGGAGCGCCTCTAGGCCGACAGAGGGGACCCCAAGTCGTTGGAAGGGCCTCCAAGCTGATGGCGAGGGCTCAACCAGTAAAGAGGGCCCCTGAGCAAATGAAGAGGGCCCTTGAGCCGACGGAGATGGTTCATGGCGTCCAGAGAGGGCCCGAGTCAATATAAAGGGTCCTTGGGTCCAGTAGCGAACAGAAGATTTTCCTAAGAAGTCGCAGGCATTTTTAAAGGGCCCGTGGTAGACTGGCCCCACTTTTAGTGGCATGGCCCTTTGACTGCTGAAGAGCCCTCACCGTTGGCTCAGGGGCCTTACTCGCTTGTCCCTTTGCGGCAAACCTCTGCGACAGCATTATATTCCCTAACGATTGTCTCGAGAAGCTAACGGCTCCAAATCGCTGATAGCGTAATGGTGTGCCTTTGGTGTTCAGATGTGATGCCTCGAAAGTAGCTGTTGGGCGTTCCTATGGCTGGAGTAGACCTTCTGCACCCACCTCCATCTTCCGTAGATATTATGCACATCATCTGATTCTTGTAGATCATCTGCACATCCTCCAATTTGTGTAGATCTTCTGCACGTAGACCTTATTCATGTAGAACTCCTGCACGTAGATCTCATGAGCGTAGATCTGATGCACACTCCAGCGTATTCGTAGTTCTCTTGCACACCCTCCCACTTTTGCAGATCTTTTGCACACTATTAAGTTGGAGGGCTGGAGCCCTCCCAACTGAATAGGATCCTACATCCCTGCACTTGAGCATCCTGCAGGGATGCCTCATGTCCATTAAGGACACTGCTCACTGTACCTGACATCTGGAACTGCCCCTGCAATGTTCAATGGCAATATAGTGATTGCGGTAGAGCAATCAGTTGGTTACGAGAGAAGTATTGCTTTTGTTTGGGAAATTTTCCAAATAATTTTATTTGTACAAACAGTTGTTAGGCTAGGTTAAGTTGTATTAGGTTTAGTTTGACACTTTTGACATCCTACATTATTCATAATTATATATTATACCCCACTCTAAACCTCCTTTTTGATATTATTTTGATCGCCAACTGAAAACCATCCATTTGTTGCAGAAATGGGTCGCCAAGTCATCTAAGGCAAATTGGGAAACATGTCACGACAATGTTTTTTCTTCTCAAATGCTGTATCCAAAGTATCCAAATCCAGAAATATACTTGACACATTTGTCAAGTATATTCCTGGTGTTCATTTTGTTGCCCACCTGACATGTTCTGGTGCATATTTCTATCTCGAGGTGGTGTGCTTTGTCGAACCTGGGGCTACACTTTGCACTTGAATAGTTACCTTAACCAGTTTTATGCTGCCCAGATGAAAATAGAATCTGATAAATATGTGGCGCAATCTTGATTAGGTACTACAATTGGGACATCAGTGATATTTTTCAGAGGTGACACTGTGTGTTGCCGAGTGATAATCATGACAGTGGATATACAGATTAATCACTCAGATTCAGATCAGCTCAGTCATCACAGATGGACTCTGGCTAAAAAATTTTTTAGCATTACGTTTCTGTCACATTATCACCTGCACACTGTATGCTGATCGAATGCTACCAAATGTTGCATGGAAGATCCAACTCATAGAAATCGTGTTCTGGAAAATCTGGAAGTTATTACATCTTTTGTTTGCTTTTCAACGTTATTATGCTCACAATGGTTCAGAAATACCAACCGAGTAAATCATGCTGAAGAAGTAGAAAATGAAATGGCTTGCTAGTAAATCCTATGCATTCAAAGTAATTGGAAGTCAAGACGTATCAGGAGCAAGACAAGACAAGACAAGACAAGACATGTATTAAGGCCATCCACAATTAGCTCGTGGCTATTACTGCCTCACGTCATGCAAATAAAAAGAGGTCGGCAGAAGTATCATACATTCAGATATCGTCTACGAGCAGTCATAAAAGCAGACACATAAATAAGGCGCTAAGTGCCTCCACAATCCGGGTTCCTACGCAGGTGCTTCTTTAGGTGCAGTCCAAACAGGTGGATGGGTAGCCGCGTCAGATCGGGCGGCAAGGCATTGTATTGACTAGCCGCGCGACTACAAAAACGTCGCTTGCCCATGTTGGTTCGCGATCTGGGCACGTGAAGATCGCTGTCTTGCCTGGTGGTCTTGTCGCGTGTCTGTGATACCAGAGCAAATTCGCAGGCTAGTGACTCTGGCTCACCCAGGCGGCGCACCTTGTGCAGCAAGGTCAGCGTGTGGTACTGAATGAGGTCCCGCGCGTTCAGCCAGCCCAATTTATCCAGCAGATCCGATACATGATCAAATTTTTTGCGGCCGAAAATTACTTTTGCTGCATAGTTAATAATGTTTTGGATGCGAGACAGATTCTTTTCCGTTCCATTGCCGTACACCGAAATACAATACCGGATCTGCGAGAGCACCAAGGCATTGACTAAAGCGGAAATGACAGCGGGCGGCAGGTAACTCCTCAGGTGCGACAGACCACTCAAAGTACCGAAGCAGCGCCTAGTGATGGTGGAGACGTGGGAGTCCCAGCTGAGAGAGCGGTCAAATATTAATCCGATATTTTTTGCTTCCAAGATGGGAATTAGATTGTGATCGCGAAATTTTACGGTAATTTCTGGGGTGTGGCGCAAATTTTGCTGACTTCCCAGCAGCATTAGTTGAGTCTTTCCGGCATTCACTTTGAGGCCGTTTGCACGAAACCAAGAGTCAAGAGAGGCCAAAACATATTCCATCCTCGTTACGATGTTTCGAAATTCCGATTTTTTACCACTAACCAAAATTTGGGTGTCGTCCGCATATTGGACTACCATTCACCTTCAACGAACAGACTGAGGTCGTTGGCGAAGATGCAGTAGAGTAGCGGGCCGAGAGCAGATCCCTGAAAGACACCAATGCCGTCGGGAAGCGGAGTAGACTTTTTGAGATTGCCCAGATTGTCAGTGAGGCTGACACTCTGGGTATGATCGCAAAGGTATGCAGAGAACCAAGAAGTATCGATACCGTGGATGCTTAATTTAGTCAAGAGCCTCGAGTGATCAATCACGTCAAAGCATTTGCTCAAGTCCAGCAGACAAAGAAGGGATAACTCACCTCGGTCATTGGCGGATAGGATATGATCGGACATGAAAGTCAGCGCGGTTTCTGTCGAGTGACGTGGACGGAAACCGTGCTGGGTTGAGGACAGGAGGTGGTTTTGAGACATGTAATTGTAGAGCTGCTGGTGAATGGCACGCTCTACAATTTTGGCAATGACAGGAACTATGGAAATAGGACGGTAGTTGGAAGGGCTGGTAGGATCGCCCGACTTAAAGATAGGATGAACGAGGGAGTGCTTCCAGGATCGAGGAACATCAGAAAATGAAATGCTGGAGTTGACCAAATGTAGGAGCACCGTACCGATCGCGTCAAAGGACAGGCGCACCATGTGTATACTGACCCCGTCCTCGCCGCAAGCCGACGAGCCACTCATCCCCAGGATGACGGTCCTCAGCTCTGACAGCGTCAGAGGTGCCACACAAAACGCACAGGCACCAACACGTGGTAGACGGCATGCTTGGTCTGGCATCTCCCCCAACTCTCTCACCTCACTCGCAACACGCGGACCAATGCCAACGAAATAATTGTTCAGTTCATCGGGTGTGGCGTCGGGCACCTTACGGACGGGCTTCCCGCCACTGACGGTGGATCTGATGTGCTGCCACATCGATCGACGTCCGCCCTCCTGGATGCGCGCTGAATGTCATTGCGGGTGTCACGGCGTATGGCGGACCGTACCGCTCTGTTTAGGATGACATATTCTGATGACCTGTGACCGTGTTCAGTCAACGCCACGCGACGGCGAGACATTAGATTTTTGGTGGGGTCGGTGACCGGAGGGGCGCTGGGATTGCGAATGGACACGGCTCTGACCGGGGCATGGGCGTCAAAAATCGGTAGAAATACACTGAGAAAACAGTCCCACTTCTGAGTGACAGTCGGCGATGAAAACACACTATACCAGTCAGCATTAATAAGGTGAGCATGGAGCGCAGCTTGGTCGACCCGGTGGAGACAGCGAGACCGAACAGCTGATCGGCGCGGGCGAGAGCGAGGTACACTAATCAAGGCACGGATAAAATAATGTGGACTAAAATGACAGAATTGGGTTACGCAACGTTTCACAAAAGCGGGACAGTTAGTAATTAATACATCAAGTAGGGATCCTGCTGAGTAAGTAGGAGATGAAACACACTGAGTCAAGGAGTGGTCGGACATCAAATCACAAAGTATCTTTTTGGCGGAGTCATGATCAGGTTTTAAAAGGCAGCAATTAAGATCGCCACAGATCAGCACCTTGGTCTGGGGATAATAAACCATGATACGCTCAAATTGCTCGGTCAGGTCATCAAAGTCAGCCCTCAGGTCCCCTATAATACGCCTAGGAGGCCGATAGGCGGTACACATAATAAATTTCCGCTTACTGTCCGGCCTCACCAGTGTCCATAGCGTCTCAAGTCGGCTGTTGGGGACCGCGGCGGTGGTGAGCCTGATCGGGGTCACACTGACACCGTCCCTGGCGGCCAGTCCCACGCCACCAAAGCCCCGACCGTCCGGACGATCGGCCCGGAACAGCTGGTATCCAGGCAGCACGAGTAGGCGACTCGGGGTCGCTGGGCGGAGCCAGGTCTCACAGAGGCCCATGAGGTCATACTTGTGATGGTGTAGGTGGTCGGATAGTTCCAGTAGCTTGGGCTTCAATGATTGGCAGTTGATTGCCCCGATGAGAAGAGCAGATCCGGATGCGGCTTGACTGGTGGCCCGGCGCCGGGCGCCGCCCCTACACCCCCGGCGCCTCGCCCCAGGTGCGCGCCTGCCACGTCTTGTCCGGCGTACTCGGCCGCCAGAGCTCGCCGATTGGCTGCCGCTCGGGAAGACTGACCCAGAGCCCACGGGCACGTGATCAGCAGGCGACTGGCGCTGACCAGGCTCAAGGTCACCCGGAGCTTCAGGAGACGAGGGGCGAGGCGAGGCGAGCGGGCCGACAATGGGCGAACAGAGGGCATGGCAGCGAGCACCAGAGCGTTCACAACGGCAAGCAGAACAATCCATCTCAGCAGATCACGATGACCCGGGATGCGCCACAGACACATGATAATGCGGTCCGAAGGATGATTATCTGGTCACACTCGAGGGGTCCAGGGGCGGCAGAGAAACTCTGCTAGTTGTATCCGTACCCCTGAACAGTAGAATAGTCGAATCCGTGATGGTCGTTGATCAACGACGGCGGGGGTCGTTGATCGTCACAAGCGGACGTGGGGCACTTCGCTCTTCGCATGCACACGCAGGGCACTCAGGGAGCGGCACAGGCGGAAGGCTGGGCTGGGTAGCGGAGCGCCGGCGCGCGACCCTCGCTCGGGCGCGGCGCACGGGCAACTGAGCCCTTATGGTATTAGCACTGGTATGACAGCATTCAATGAATGGCATCATGAAAGAGCCAAGGCATGTTATACCATAATCAATGCCATGTTGCTGTATGATCATGCTCAATTGCAGGCGTGCAGACAACATTTTCGTAGGGGGGGGCGGCGACAATTTTTTTCTTGTCATGAAGCGGACCGCCTTCGGCGTGCCGTAAATTTATGTTTTTGTTTGTAGTGAAAATCCCCAAATTTCTTTTTTGATCTGAAGTATTTGTATTTCCTCAGGGGGCGGGCACCCGGCCTCCCATTGGCTACGTCTTTGGTCAATTGTGCCATGATCCCAATACAATCACTGTCTCAGGTGATACTGATCTATCACTCCTGATGTGACAGTGTACGCTTAGTTCAGACAGACAGACATACTTTTTATTGAGGTCATTCACAATTGACTCGTGGCTATTATGACATCGCGTTACATGGATAAAACAACACAGCACAAAAGGTCAAACTCACAGAACAGTCAAACCAGTGGTCATAAATGTCAGCAAGTCGAGCAGTAAATCAGTCCGGCACGGGCGGCACGTCAAACAGGTACCGCCGTAGGTGGCGACCAAAGATCAACACGGGAAGTCGCGTCAGCTCAGGTGGCAGTGAGTTATACATAAGTGGCGCTCTGGAGCTAAAACGTCTCTTCCCCATCTCGGTGCGGGACCGGGGGATATGAAAGTTATGGTCTTGACGGGTGGTCCGGTCACGAATCTCCGCCATGGTGGTGAGATCGTGAGCCAGTGACTCTGGCTCACCATGACGACGCACCTTGTGTGTGAGGCAAAGGGTGTGATATCTAGCCAGGTTCTCCGCGCTGAGCCAGCCCAGCCTCCTCAGCAGATCCGAAACATGGTCAAACTTTTTGCGGCCGAAAATTACCTTTGCCGAGTAGTTGATAATTTTTTGAATGCGAGATAGGTTCTTTTTGGCTCCGTTACCATACACAGAAATACAGTAGCGGATCTGCGAAAAGACCAGACCATTGACCAGCGCGGAGATGACGGCAGGTGGAAGGTGCCCCCTTAGATGCGATAGACCACCCAGAACTCCAAAACAACGCCGAGTCAATTCTGAGACGTGCGAGTCCCAGCTGAGCGAGCGATCGAAAATAAGACCGATATTTTTGCATTCCGAAATGGTGGGTAGATCGTGATCGCGAAATTTCACTGTGATATCCGGTAAGGCACGCAGATTTTGTGGGCTGCCCAACATCATCAGCTGTGTCTTAGTTACGTTAATTTTCAGTCCATTTGCTCGAAACCAGATGTCGAGGGAGGCCAGAACTGTTTCCATATGAGTGACGACATTTTGAATTTCAGATTTCTTACCACTGACCAAAATTTGGGTGTCGTCGGCGTATTGAATAACCACTGCGCCTTCGGCGAACAGGCTGAGGTCGTTGGCGAAGACACAGTAGAGGAGAGGTCCGAGAGATGATCCTTGAAAAACGCCGATGCTGTTGGGCAACGGGGCAGATTTTTGGACGACACCCAGACTGTCAGTAAGGCTGACACTCTTGGTGTGGTTCGGAAGATAAGCCGAAAACCAGGAAGTATCGATGCTGTGGAGACTTAATTTTGACAGGAGTTTTGAGTGATCTATCACATCAAAGCACTTGCTCAAATCCAGCAGGCAGAGAAGGGACACCTCTCCATGGTCACATGCGGATAGGATCTGGTCAGATATGGAGGTCAGAGCGGTTTCCGTCGAGTGACGAGGACGGAAGCCGTGCTGAGTTTGGGAGAGGAGGTGGTTATCGGACAGATACTTGTAGAGTTGCTGGTGGACGGCACGCTCTACAATTTTCGCAATGACTGGGACGATGGAGATAGGATGGAAATTGGAAGGGTTACATCACCGGATCACCGGACTTGAAGATGGGATGGACGAGGGAGTGCTTCCAAGAATCAGGAACATCGGATTGGGTAATGCTGGAATTGACCAAATGCAGGAGCACCCCACCTATCGAGTCGAAACACACCCTGAACATGTGGATGCTGATGCCGTCCTCGCCACAGGCTGACGAGCCGTTCATCCCGAAGACGACGGCTCGCAGCTCAGGTAGCGACAACGGCACCAGGGTAAGCGCACAAGCACCGACACGCGGCAAACGGCAGGAGATACTCGGCGTCGCTCCCATGCTCCTAACCTCGTCAGCCACGCACGGGCCCACGCGGAAAAAAAATTGGTTAAGGTCACCAGCTGTCGCGTCGGGCAGCTTACGAATGGCCTGCTTGCCGCCGACAAATGACCTGACATGGCGCCACATTGACCTCCGCCCATCCTCACGGATGCGTCGCTCAACATCGTCCCGGCTATCACACCTAATCGTCGATCGTACAGCTCGGTTGGCGTCCCTGTACTCCGTAGACTGGTGCCCATAGACAGCCAGCGCACCACGGCGGCGACACATTAAAGCTTTGGTTCCATCTGATACGACCGGGGCGCTAGGGTTCCGGATTTCAACAGTCCTGATGGGAGCATGGATGTCAATGATGGGTAAAAAGATGGCCAGAAAACAGTCCCACTTGAGCGTGACAGAGGGAGAATTAAAAACAGAACTCCAGTCAGCCAAACAAAGATCATAAAGCAAAACATTCGGATCAGTACGGCGAAAGCAACGGGAGCGAACAGTGGAGCCGCTCGGTCTAGATATGGGCACATTGACAGAAACACGAACAAATCTATGCGGACTAAAGTGACAAAATTGTGTACGGCAGTGCTGCACAATGTCACGACAGTTGGTGATAACCACGTCAAGAAGAGAGCCAGTTGAATAGGTGGGCGAGGTTACACACTGAAATAACGAGTAATCAAAAATAAAATTAGACAGCGCACGCCTACCTTGGTCCGAGTCTGGTTTCCGTAAGTCACAATTTAAATCTCCGCAAATAAAAAGTTATGACTTGGGATAGTTAACAACCACACGTTGGAATTGTGCTTCCAGGTCTACAAAGTCCGCTTTCACGTCGGTCACATTCCGTCTCGGTGGACGATATGCGGTGCACATGATGAATTGGCGCTTACTGTCTGGTTTAACCAGCATCCACAACGTCTCCAGATTGCTGTTGGGATGGTTGACAGCCGTTGTTATTTTCAGGGGAGACGCGTTGATGCCTTCCCTGGCGGCCAGCGCCACTCCGCCATACCCTCGCCCGTCGGGGCGATCGGCCCGGTACAACTGGTACCCAGACAGCAGCAGCAGTCTGTTGGGAGTCGCGGGCTTCAGCCAGGTTTCGGCCAGGCATATGATGTCATACTTGTAGCGATGTAGTATTTCAGATATTTCCAGTAATTTGGGCTTAATGCTTTGGATGTTCAGCACGCAAATGTTGAGTCTTGAACCGGGAGCTGGACATAGGTTCCTCTTTCGACGTTGGGCGCCTTTGCTCCCCCCGTTCTGTGTCAAGTCACACTCATTGCACCTATTGTGTGAACTTTGGGCCTACGTTGCCATTTTTTGTGTCTGCACTATTATATTCAATGTAATTTGCTATGTATTTTGGGGGAAGAAGGGAGGGGGAGAAGTAAGGGCGAGCTTAGAGGCGTTCCGGATCATAGAGGTCATTTGCGCCGACTTTAAATCGAGTATGTTTTGCAAGCAAGTCTAAGGCAAGTGTACGTTACGGGAGTCTTACGCTTTAGTGCATGGCGTGTTAAGGTGCTGAAGGTGGGGCTGGGCGGGGGCATCTCCCGAATGTTTAGTATTTTTAGTTTACTGTACTTCTCTGCAAGATAATTTATAGTTCGGCTGGGGGAGGGTTGAGGAGAAAGTTGGTTTTGCCGGGGTGCCGGCATTAGCCTACTCTTGTACATACGAGAGTACCGAGGGATCTTTGCCGTGCGGACAAGGAGGCAATTGTACACACCGCCTGTCACGCCAACTGCCTCGTGTTAGTTGTTGGTAGTGGGTTAGTAGAAGCATGTTTTTGTAAAGGTTTGTGTGTGAGGTTAGTGCGATGTTTTGCAATTCGGCTCATCCACGTCTGTTGTAACTCTGGGTAGCCGTTTTACGTTGTGAATTCCACGGTAAATTGGCTCATCTACGTCCGATGGTATCTCTGGGTAATCGTTTTAGGCTATGCTAATTTGTGAGACAATTCGGCTCATCTACGTCCGACGGCACCGCTGGGTGGCCAGTTATTTCTGTAGGAAAGTTCCTATATCGGCTGCGTGATAGCCTATGACCTCAGCGTTTCGCGATAACCCGGTTGTAAAAGCACCAAAGTCCTTTATGCTGCCAGTATTGCACAGCAGCGCTCGAACGAACATACGAGACAGTTAGACGCCAGTACAGAACTTTTCTCTATGATGGAAAGCCATGAGATGCCTTTCAGATGAATTTAAAGGCCGAAATTAGATGGAAATTTAGCGGGCGCGGGAGCGTTCGACACGGGTCCGCACGCCCCAAGAGTCCAGCCACGACTAACTGCCAGCGCGCGCGGCCGCTGGCGGCGCTCGGATACCCCCGATCTGCCATTGGCCGAAAAGCGGTGTACGCCCCATACGCGTCACCTTCCGCCTTCCAGAACATTCTCTCGAGACGGCGGAAGTATCGACAGCGGCCAATGGCCGAGAAGGACTATGACCCGACACGGCCGGCAGCAAGCGGCCCGTGGGGTGTTACATTTACGGTATACTTTTACGGTAGGCAGGCTTACGGGGTCACGTCATTTACAGTTACGGGACAGCCAAAAGTATAATTTCTAATAACTCTGTTACATTTCGGATGGAAAAGCAAATCGGCTCGTGTACGTCTGCTGGCATTCGTGGATGGCTATTGACATTATTCCTGCAAGTGCATGCTCGGCCATGCAGTGTCTGTTGCCGGGCGTGATGAAGTGCGTGCTGAAATACGTGCTGATGTGTGCTCTAGCAGGATGTGAACTATGCTTGATGTGATATTGCAGGTTTCACAGTAAAGTGTTATATAATGGTCATCCTCTAGTTGAGGCCGAGTTAGTTTTGTGCAACCAGTTCTAAGTCTAGTGAGGATAACTTCCTTTCGGCGGTGTGATTGGTTTGATGTTTTCCATGCGCCCACCCCTTGGTTTGATGTTGTGGGTGTGGTTGGAGCGGTGAGGTGTAGAGTTGCGTTCATGAGCTCTGGTGATGCTTACGTCTGTGGCGTTGCAGGAATGCTTTGCAATCGTCCACCGAATATTCCATGCTTGGATACGTGGTCAATGCTAAGGCTTGCTTGGCAAGCCGGTTTGCTTGTTCGCTTCCTGGAATGTTATGTCCTGTTGTCCCTGTTTTCCTGGAATGTTGATGTGGCCCGGAATCCAGAGAATCGACAAGCCCAAAGCCCGTGTTTCCTGACATTGCGAACATGTTCACCATCCTATCTGGTCTGGGTGGGTCAGATTCATAGCATGCCCTTCAGCTTCTTCAGCTGGATTTAACATTCTTGGAGCTAGAAGTGGAGGACTGGCCCAGTTCAGATGATGACTGGCCCAGTTCAGATGCCTACCAGACATCATTGGCGAACTTGCGGTAGGACTGGCCCAGTTCAGATGCCTACCAGACATCATTGGCGAACGTGCGGTAGGACTGGCCCAGTTCAGATGCCTACCAGACATCATTGGCGAACGTGCGGTAGGCGTGAAAAACCACTCTGCTGTGGGAAATGAATGTGGTTAATTGAATGAATAAATAAAATTAATAAAATTAATAGGCATGAAGAACCACTGAGAGTGGTTCGGACTTCCTTCAAACAGCACCGTAAAAAAATATCGGAACACTTGAAGCACATGCTTCAAGTTCAAAAAATTAAATAATGAGTAGCCTGCGGTCAAAGAATCGAATTGTGAGTAGCTTCTTCAGACGGCAGCGACTATCTGGTAATGCATGTCCGTAACTGTCACTGTTCGTGGCTTGCCCGAGTTGTCTGGTGACACAAGTTGTCTGGTGACTGGTTGTTGTCTGGTGGATGTTATCTGGGAAACTAGACTCGTTATTACGCTCGCTTGAGCTAGATATACGGAATTGTGTTTTTTACCCTGCTCGCGTTCAAAGATTGCACTTGTGTTTATCTAAATGCAAAATGAATAGCAACCTAATCTAACCTATACCAGAACAATAGAAAGCATACATTATTACAGATGGCAGATGGCACCCCTAAAGGAAGTGAGCAGTGGGAAATATTTTGCACCATGGTCATTCGCATCAAAGTGAACATCACTCTGTCAACCTCCGAAAAATGAGAACAATGCTGTATATGACGCACACTAAAGTCCGGCCATAGTCGACCAGTAGTTAGGTTATTCACGTTTTTTTAGACCCAAGTGGGCAGTAAATGGTTAACGGTGGTTCCCCTAATCTAGCTGGATAACTGGAGAAAACTTTTTAGGATTCAAGAATGTTCTGGAGTAATTTTCTGTGCTGAATTTTAATACAGATATATTTGTACTAAGAAAATGAAAATTGCAGGTTAAAAAGCTTCTAGAATACTTCAGACATGACGCTACAATTTTGACCTGACATGTAACCTTCCCTATCGAAGGAAGCACATCCTGTGAGACGTTATTATACTTTCAAGATTCCTAGACACACATCAGAAGACGTTCTTGCGCAAATGGGCGGTAGACTATTCCAAATTTGCAAGAAATTGTGAACGTTCCACATTCTTTTCTAATATATTGTGACATGTGGCCTCGTCTGAGGGATCAATCTGTGAACCCATGAATAAATTTCGGGATAAATCGGGAGCTCTATTAAAAAGCTACAACACAGTGGTACTTGCTTCGTTTCTCTGGAATATTTTGTTTGGGATTGTTGTTTTGATTGTTTTGGGAGAGTTTCTTCAAATACACCAATGTATTGCAAAATTTAATGTTTAACCGCTAGGTGCCACCTTATACTCATGTCAAAAATCGACCATAATTATTTTCTGATCGATTTGAATCACTGACAACAAAATAAGACAAGAGGCGTATTCAATTTCTGAAAGATTGAGTGAGCTCAAAACATAGAATAAAGATGAAAATCATGGGGCACTTGATCGACCTCCAATGTTCATATGTATATATATCGACAGCAGGTTCTCTCGGATACACACTTGGTTAAACACGACAGCATATTCGGCGTTTATAACCTTTCTCTGGGTGTCTTGGTATGTCCGGATCGTTGTTCGGTTACATGCTGTATGTCTATGCAAAATATTACCAAATGTTGACATTTATTCCAATGCTTCAATCCACTTGGGCCATTATCAAGATTCGACAGTTGTTCAAAACATTTAACAATTTTACGATAGACCGTGGTGTGGACAAGAAGATACCCTTCTTGGATCTTATAGTAGACATAAGTGATGGGAACGTGGAGACAGACGTTCACAGGAAACCAACTGATTTAGGCAGATGTATGAATGGAGAGGGGGACTGCACCGACTCATACAAGTGGAGTGTAATTCAATCGTATGTAAGGAGAGCGTTCACAAATTGCTTTACCTGGCCATTTGTTCACGGAGAATTAGAGAGTGGACGTCAGGGCCTGATAAATAATGAGTACCGAAATTCCGACTTTGATGCCGTTGTGCATACGATGCTAAATAATTACATGTCCAAAAAGCACAGTCAGAACAGACGCATTAGCGGTATTCTCCAAAAATATGCTGACTTCAGCATGGGAGGCCGACGAAAAGGTCATCCGATACATAGTGATGCGGAATTGTAGGTCTACCGGCCATAACCAAAAGATTCGCCTCGCAATATATTACAACAATCCGAAAATATCTTCTCTGGTGATGAAAAACAATGCATCCCACATGCCCTCAACTCTGAAGCAGACCAATGTAGTTTACCGGTTTCAATGCAAATCCGGGGACTGTGCAACCAGTCTGGAATGCTACATTTGTCTGACGACAACTTCGCTGAACAGGCGTTTGACGATGCATTTGCTGGAGGGGGCCCCCAAGAAACACTTTCAGGACCATCTCAACCCCGTCATTACATGAGGCATCCTGACATCCAAAACCACTATACTCGCTCGATGCAACGACCGCAGAAGACTCACAGCATTAGACACACTGTACATTAGGCACACCGCACCTATCATCAACATACAAACCAAGCAGCTGACACGACTCCCACTGTATGGTAGAGTTATGGTGCAGTGATGAACCATCGGGAAATTGGGGGTCGTCATTGTTGCCTGAAACAAAAATGAAAGTAGAAGTGGAAGTTAAGACGGAAGTGGAAGTGTTCTTCAACAAGTAGAACGTTATTTATCGCATCGATATTTCGCGATCTGTTGAATGCTTTGTGGTGCTGTATGTTTTGAATAAGTGCTGGACCTTGATAAGGATAACCTGAACCTTGATGATTGAATAAGTGCTGAACCCAAGTGGGTCGAAACGTCGGAATAAATGTTAACATTTGGTTATATTTTGTATAGACATACAGCATGCAACCAAAAACGATCCGAACATACGAAGACATACAGACATTGCGGGTAAATAAAATATACGACTATCAATATGCCAGGAGGTGCTGAGTTAATATCAGAAGTAACGATAAAGGTTATATTTTATTACTCAACGTTTCGGCCAGGGGCCATCGTCAGGAGTGAGTTAGACTCCTGACGATGGCCCCTGGCCGAAACGTTGAGTAATACAATATAACCTTTATCGTTACTCCTGATATCAACTCAGCACCTCCTGATATATTGAAGGTCGTATATTTTATTTATACGCAATGTCTAAAACCCAGGAGCATCTAAGAGCCATTCTTCGTTGTATTAAACGAAAACATACAGAGAAAGGTTATAAACGCCGAATATGATGTGGTGTTTAACCAAGTATATATATATATATATATATATATATATATATATATATATATATATATACATATATATATATATATATATATATATATATACATATATATATATATATATACATATATATATATATATATATATATATATATATATATATATATATATATATATATATATATAGCAGACGCGCACGTTGTTTTATCCATATTTCATACCTATATACCGATGACTGCATGCTTATCCAATGCTTCTCGACTGGATGTACGTTCCGAAAGTCAAATGATTACCATCAAAACGTGATTAGAAATGACGGCGAGTAACATGCATCCACTTCCTTCCTGCTTCGTTCCACTGCGGTCACGGCTCGACAGTGGCATGCTGCTGCAGATCTGCGCGGTCGGTGCGCCAGTTACAGCCGTTCCGTCGTGACAACACGGTGCTGGTGACGCTTTTCGCCAGCTCGGTTGCATCACACCGATACTGATCATGAAATCGGAGATACAGGTAGGAGATCGAGCCACCGTTTGGCGGGCGAAACTCGCCGCTGTGACGCGCTTCCAGATTGTTTGCGATACAAGTAGACGATCGTTTGTTAGCAATAAAGGAAAGTTTATATGTTGGAGGCCCTCAGCCGACATCACAACAATTGAAGTCCGGCATAATGTCTATTCCTTTCTCGTTTATGGACATGTGAACATAGTGGATACTTTTGCACAGTGGAGCTCAGGGTTTAAGTTTGTGGTTCATCAGTGGATTTAGGCAAACGAAGGAAATGCAGCCTAGGATTGCTTGGCAAAATCGTTCGACTACAACCAAGTGGGAGCCATGCAATCTTGTCAAGCATTTTCTTCTGTTCTCCTCACTCGCACTATTGTAGCATTGCGAATATTCATGATCCAGGGAGAGTATGCTCATTATATTTCAAGGTGTATTTAGTGTCCATTACGATCATTCTGCCAGAATATTTTGTGTTGTTGAACACGGTGTGGTGTGGCTTGTTTCACGACACTTGGTGAGCTTCTTTTGGTGAGCATCGCCTGCTAGTTGTACGCTGAATCCTGTCACATGGGCATACGATTTGACACTGCATATCACTTCCTTTCTCCTGTATATACTAACCGAACGGTCAGTTTTCTCTGGTGCCATGCACCGCGACCTTCTACCACCGCATGGTTTCTCTGGTCACCTCGGCTACTATCACCGCGACATAATACCACCGCATGGTCTCTCTTATCAGCCAGACTACTACCACCGCATGGTCTCTCTTATCAGCCCGACTACTACCACCGCATGGTCTCCCTTATCAGCCCGACTACTACCACCGCATGGTCTCTCTGGTCACCTCGACTACGACCACCGTGATCTACTATCATCCCATGGACTCTCTGATCACTTTGGCTACTACCACTGCGACCTACTACCACCGTATGGTCTCTCTGATTACCTTGGTTAATAGCACCGCAATCTACTGCCCACGCATGGTCTCTCTGGTCACCTCGGCTACTACCACCACGACCTACTACCACCGCATGGTCTCTCTGGTTACCTGGGCTACTACCACCACGACCTACTACCACCGCTTTGTCTCTCTGGTCACCTCGGCTACTACTACTGCGATGTACTACCACCGCAGGATCTCTGGTTTCCTCGGCTACTACCACCCCAGCCTACTCTCGGCGCATGGTCTCTCTGGTCACCTCGGCTACTACCACTGCGACCTACTACCACCGCAGGGTATCCGTGGTCACCTCGGCTACTACCACCGCAGGGTGTCCGTGGTCACCTTGGCTACTACCATCGCAGGGTGTCCGTGGTGACCTGGGCTCAGGTGGAGGCCCACTGGCCGGGTTCAGCGCAGTGGTGGCCGTTGTGGGTGTTTCACCAGACCGACCACACACCGCCCGCTGCCGCCAGATGACGGGCCACGCTGCGGTATCGCTGTGACCGCAACATCACGCATGCCGACCTTCCAGAGCCGGTCTGGTGGCGCAGTGGGGAAGGTGCGTGGAGCGAGAGGAATCATGTGCCCACGTCGTACTTGCTCTGAGACGTACATTTCCACTTTTCCTCCATTGTGAAAAGTGAGGGCCATTTGGCTATTTGTTGCATTTCGTTCTGCTTTCACCAATTGTTAGACGGGTACTGGCATCAACATGCCACTATCGTGCTCAGGATTCACAGACCTTCGATATAGTGCTTGGACCAATGAGAGTACTGGTATTGTGATGTTCTTCTACTCGGCTTTGAACCCTCCCATATGTGACCCAGACACATCCTTATGCTTGGTTGCGTACTAATGTCCTCTCAGCAAGGCTGCACTTCGTATCTCACTGGCATCATGCACTGCAATGTAACAAACATGTGACTAGTATGTGATGAGCACATGAAGAACTGAAGGCAATTGTCAGCACTCGAACTCCAAGAGCTATGAAGTACAATTGCGACTGAGAATGTCCAGTAATATACATGTGCCTGTTAGCTGTAAGCTTAGGTAGGCACATGATCATGGGCGCCGCCACAGGGGGATGGAATGGATGCATCCCCTCTAACCGCCAGATTGGGAGATTATACCCTCCCCCCCCCAATAATTACCTATATAATAATGGTCATACATGTCTGCATGAAAGGTGTATGTTGCAGCTGGAAACACAAATTATCCTTGCTTCAGAAAAGAATGATGCGCATTATTGAGGGTGTATTTCCTCCCCAGAGTGCAAACCCTATCTTTAAGAAATACAAAATTTTAAAAGTCCAAGACATAACAAAACTTCAGATGTTGCTTATTATGCAAAAATTCATTTATAATCAGTTTCCTCATTCTATTAGACCTCTTTTCACGGTATCTCTGAATACCCCATATTCCACAAGGTTACAAGACCACTTCCAACACTGCTATTCAAACAAAAATTATCGTCTCTTCATCATTGAATGTTTTTGACCTAAGCTTTGAAATATTATCATAGCAAAACATTTTCTGCATACAGAGATACAAAATTCTAAGATTGTTCTAAAAAATCACATAAAGACATACTTCTTGAGCAAATACTAAAGACTCATGCATTCACTCTGTCTGTTGAATATCAGGGGAATACACATATGTATGTATGTATGTATGTGTGTGTTTATTGTGTGTGTGTGTGTGTGTGTGTGTGTGTGTGTGTGTGTGTGTGTGTGTGTGTGTGTGTGTGTGTGCGTGCGTGCGTGCGTGCGTGCGTGCGCGTGCGCGTGTGCGTGTGCGTGTGCGTGTGTGTGTGCTTAACCATATATAGAAGCTGAAAAAACACCCAACCATAGTTCCTCCCACATTCCACCCAGCAACAAGCTTATGCTTAGCTGGATGGAGTTGTGGGAGGAGCCTAAGTTAAAAAAAGGCATTTCAAATTGGAGTGCTCACTACCATCTCGTCACAACCAGCTACTAACATTATAGTTTAGGCCTTAACTTCTTTTTGGGATGGATCTAGGGCCAGTCATATGCCTCCTTTGGGTATGACTACTTACAGCATTCTTTATTGCTAGTTTTATTGCTCTAACACTGGGTGCTTTTATGCTCGTTTATTTGTTTTCCATCTTTTAGCTGGGAGTGCCGCGACTTTACTGTTTATTTAATGGTGTTAACGTAAGGTGCTTGCAGTCGTTGGGTAAGGGGAGGGGGCACTCCTGGTCACCTGATCTTGGGTGGCGGACCGTAAAAAAAATTCTTTAAAAAAGAAGAATAAAAAAAGATATGATAGAAAAGTTTCTTTATGTGCAGTTCTTCCTTCGTTCTGTCGGATATATCAACAAATAATAACCTTGTTGATACTACTGATGTTGATCGAAGCAATTGTGGAAGGCTACATCGCCAGGTTCGGAAACATTTGAAAAGGTTTCCAGCAACATAGCCTTGGGCCAAACAGAGGAGGAGCAGATTTTAGGCCACCGCTATATTGTCAAGCATTATATCACATTTCGATCTCTAATTGGCTAAAAGGCCTCGTTGGCGATGTTCACAGCCACACCGTGAGCTTGATCCGAACGATGTTTTATGTGACTTGTGTAAACAGCCGTTTGCACCATATTGATCAGGAGTATCATCCCATCAGCCACCATTGGTCGGTCAGTCTTCAGTGTCGTCAAACTCTACCGGTTCCCGGAGCATCATTATTCTGCTCTACTCGAAGTGGTTAGCTCTGCTCTTGTAAACAAGGCTATGCTCTGTTATGACCATAGGTGCACAAACCTGCCAACTCACCTACCAGCGTAGGTGACAGATATTGTCTGAAACTGTGCCGTTGTTATGAGAGATAATCATTATTCGAAGAAAATGAAAAGTATTCACCATATAAAGACGATATATAACTTCAGGAAAGACATTTTAACGCAAAAATATTTCATGTACAGTTTATTTTTGGTTAGTTCACAAACTATTCGCTTATATTTCGGTAAGTTATCACTGCAATACAGGACATTTGGCAGCGCTAACTCTTTTGGGACAGATCCCGGTGCAAAATATCGGCTGCACGCAGCCAGCTCCATTAGGCTGAACCATGGCGCAGCAGGCTGTCACAGATACGCCGTGAGCAACTCGAAATAAACCCTAAAACAACAGTATCTAAGTACGCTTATCCCACATTATTGGCCAACAGTCTGTCGTGACTCTACCTCAGGCCCCTTGACGGATGCCAAACGAATTGAATAAGGAACTTCTCCGGATGTTTCTGCATACATACCAAGGTAAAGATGATGCTAGAAGAGCATGCATATTCCAAAAAGATGAAATTTGGCCCAAAATAGGCCAAAATTTGTCGTGATCTCAGGTCGTTGACCTGACCTCAGACAACTATCGGAGATATGCGTTTTTCATATATTGTCCACTCACGTAGCAAGTGTCAGTTCAATAGCTCTTCATGTTGATGAATAATTGTTCTTCCAACATTTTTCAGAGGTCGTCCTCTTTGACCTGAGCTCGGTCAATGACCTTCATGACCTGACGTTGACATTCTCACTTCAGACGCAAAAATGATCAAGGAAAGGGTACTGAAAATCGGCCTGCGCGCCGCTTTTCCCCCTATAGCGGAAAAAACCTTAGCGGGGCGTAAAAAGACCCCCAAAAGGGACCCTTTAGTTTTATTGGCCGCCTTGATATGTACGGTCACACGCAAATTGCAATCCACACACGCGCACACACAGTGCCGGGTGAAGTCGGGACGATCCGAAGGTGGACACACAAAGTTTCTTCCATAAGATTGTATTCGTGCTTTTAAATGTGACTTACTAAACGCCAAAAATGGTTTATGTCACGAAGCGCTCATGAAGGCAAGTCGCCAGCATCTGATCACGCATGTCTCGAGAGGGAACTGAGTGAAAGTGTCTGCCTTAACCATCCTCTTGTTAACTGAATACATATTGTTTTCGATGTCCACTCAGTTTAATATGCATTGAAACATTACCTGCCATGTAGCAGCTTTTTGTGCCAGTGGCATACACACTTAACTGTCCAAATTGCAATCTTGTCAGATACTACATATTTTTTACATTGACAAGTGAAAATACATTGACAGAGCTCCAACTGAGCCGCCCCGGTAGCTCAGTTGGTAAGAGCGCCGGCCTACACTCGTCCCCCTTGTCGTGGCAAGACAGAGTTCGAGTCGCTTCGCGCGCTCGCATTTAGCCCCCGGCTGGGAGGGTCAGCTGGCAACTGGCCCGATAAGGCCGGGGACGAGCTACCGGGGACCGGGGACGGCCGTGTCGGTGCATTGACGGCACGTTAAACTCCCGGTCAAAATTCTGCTGTTGAACTTGGAACTCATTGATTGGGTGGTGGTGCCAGGGTTCACGCAACATACTCTGCTTAGCAATAGAACCTTGGTTCATAAAGCCATCCCAGCAAAAATTCGGACTGAAGCACTTTAAAAAAAAATATAAAAAAGAAAAGTCAGTGGAAGTTGTTGCGTTAGTCCACGTCTCGCTAATCTGATCTGCAGGATTTTTTCTAATGTCCTCCCAGGTTTATATGCATTAAAATATTGTCTATCACGTGACAATGGTTCTGTAGTCGTAATGTTAGTGCATAGCCGGCCAGATTGCAAGTTTACTGCCTAGTTTAGCTCTGTATGATGACAATATATATTTGTTTAATACCTTGTGTTGTAATTTAGATTATATTGCTTTTTGTATTGATCTGTACAATGATCGGGCCACGGATAGTATGCCTGTGGATTCATACGTTGATTATTTTGATTACATAGAATAAATACCTGGTCGGTTAGTTAAAACGACAAGAAACATCACTTCATTTCTTGCACAGCCGACATAAAACTGAAATGGATCAGGAGCCCGAGACGGCCGAAGGCAGCTGGTTCCAAGCCAGGCAGCGGCCGGGAATGTAAAACTCCTCTGCATGCATGCTAGCCGGTATCTCGGCAGGTCAAGGTCGCTGGCCGATCGGGGCACACGCCGAGACACCTCGGAGCGGGCTGGAGATATTTCACGTAGCGCCTGACGACCCGAGCCGCCGTGGAGCACCTTCAATACTTCGGTGACATCTCGCCTCTCCACCAGGCGCGCGATGCTGCGTCACCTCAGAGACTCCAGAGCCGGACCGATGTGTTCCCAGCGGCGTGTCCCCGTGACAATCCTGGCTGCCAAGTTGATAAGTTTTTGCTCTCTGTAGCCGACCCTTGGATGCTCCTCCCCAGAGCAAAATGCAGTAAGTGATTTGCGGAAACAAATGGGTTTGAATCAGCAATTTGAGCGTCCTTCGTGAAGTATGTAGTGACGGAGCCAGTAGAGCGAGAAAAGCAGTCAGCTGTATCTCTGGGCGACCTGTGTGAGGTGTGCCTCCTGCTTCCCCTCCGAAATAGAGCTAGATCTATGAAGACACCCAGCAGTTTGAGGCCTGTGATGGTTTGGACATTTTCAATTTTGAACTGGAAATCTACAGAGCTTTTCTATGTTTTCCAACAGCCAACGAGAATGAGGTCCGTTTTGTCAGGTTTCATCCGAGTGAGTTTCAACGAAATCATGTCCGAAGTATTCCGAGTGAGTGTTCTAAGAGGGTTTTGTGATCCTGCAGATTTTCCTGATCCGAAAGGCGTGGTCAAGCAGCTGGGTGTCGTCAGCGTAGGATAACGTGGACAAGGATAACCTAGGATAATGTGATGTTCGCGAAAGTGACAGGGAAGGTCGTTCGTGAAAAAACTTTAGAGGAAGCAGGATATGGAACCCTGTGGGACACCGTGGGTGACGAGACAGGTCTCCGAGACCTCTCTCTCTCTCTCTCTCTCTCTCTCTCTCTCTCTCTCTCTCTCTCTCTCTCTCCTCTCCTCTCTCTCTCTCTCTCTCTCTCTCTCTCTCTCTCTCTCTCTCTCTCTCTCTCTCTCTCTCTCTCTCTCTCTCTCTCTCTCTCTCTCTCTCTCTCTCTCTCTCTCTCTCTCTCTCTCTCTCTCTCTCTCTCTCTCTCTCTCTCTCTCTCTCTCTCTCTCTCTCTCTCTCTCTCTCTCTCTCTCTCTCTCTCCCCGCTACCCAGGTAACTGCGAAACCAGGTGGGATCGATGCCGTACCATTGAAGTTTTTGAAGGACCCCATGGTCGATGCTGTCAAAGGCTTAACTCAAATTCGTTGATATGATGGTTGAAAATTCGCCTCTGCCGGTGTTGAAGCTGATTCGGTCGAAGCACCAAAGGGCACAGAATCGAACACGGCGTCCTCCGTACAGTGGTTAGGTCTGTAAGCATTTGGGTGAAGAGGTAGAATATTGTGTGGTGATAGGTGGTGAGTTCCACGACAGACCGACGAAATATTGTAACATTTTACACCGACTAAAGTTGTATTTGGACCAAAATTGGTGTACCGGGTCTTATACTACAGAATTGGGTAGTCTTATGCTCTGAACACGCCTGAATATGTTTTAGCCCAATCCGACCGAAGGTTTCGGAATTGTAGCCTCCGGCAGTATTCTGAAGTCATACAACAAGGGTATCTTTGGCGATAGATATTTCATCGACAATGAAGAGGAAGTTTAACATATTATGCATCTTTGAGAAGAAAAATGATTAACGAAAACATATCCGTGATAAAATATAAACATTTCTCACGTTTGACCTCGTGACCCCATGACCTCCTAACCTCGTGAACTTCTGTGACCCCTAGCCCATTGAAAGTGATAAATATCATAGCGGAAGTACAAACGGGCATGATTTAGCTGCCATACAAGAAAAAAAATGTGATTTGCTTTTAAATATCCGGCATAGGCGTCAGTTCTCCATGGCTTTGTATGATTTTGCGATTCAAGGAACGGACGGACTTCGAGTAAGTTTTCTCCCATTGGAAAACTAGGGGTGATCGAACAATGAAATAAAAAGGTAATGTAAAAACGTTTGCTTCACAAACAAATATTGAGAACTTATTCATGTAAGTCTCATAGTTTGCCTTAATACACTTCACAAAGTTCAAGGTCGCCCATTACTGATAGGTTATCCATAGGCTTGTCTACATGTGACGACGTAATTTTATTTCGGGACATCTGGTGGTCTGGTAATGGAAACATCTGACAATGCTGGCCTCATAAGAAGAAGTAAAATTATGCCTTCATTCTACCTGTAGGCATCATTTACATGGACGTACAGTCGAATCCCTATCGTAATGCTAACACACGCGATTTTTATCAAGTTATACATAGCATGTCCCCGAAAACATGAACATTTTCGCAAGCTTCCTTTGGTTTCATTGTTCACGTTTTGGGAACTCCCCGCATATTACACATTATTGCACATTAAAGCACTGCACTAAGCAGTGCACAATAGAACAACGTTTAATACAACGAAGAATGGCTCTTAGATGCTCCTGGGTTTTAGACATTGCGTGTAAAGAAAGCATACGACCTTCAATATACCAGGAGGTGCTGAGTTGACATCAAAAGTAACGTTAAGGATTATACTTTATTACTCAACGTTTCGGCTAGGGGCCATCGTCAGGAGTGATATAAAAATGTCAAGTTTAGCAATTGAAAAAAAAAAGCACGCGAGAAAAAAAGCGTGCAAAAGACACGTGGAATGCAGAAAAGCCTCCTCAGTGGTGCAGACACTTAAAGAAACTCCAAACCAGAAACAAACTATGTCAAGATAGAATCCTCTGAGGAAGCCCGAGCCGATGGTCCACATACATATCGATACATACACTCACGCACATATATAGACATAGATCCAATATAACGCGTAATACATAAAATATAATTTATGTTTATGTAATTTAAGTGATATACCAAGACGTCGTTTGCGTGTTTAGTTGCGGCCGTAGATTACGTATGTGTAGAGATTCGAGGACCTTTAGATCAGCGTTGTCTCTGGCTGTTGCTAGAATTTCTACTTTGAAGTTTGTGTTAGTGTCGTTGTGTTCCATGTTAGAATGTTTGTCGATCATGTGTTCGCCTAAAGGTGTGTATGCTCTTCGAAGTCTGGCATCTCCCAAGTGCTCATTGTACCTATCCCTGATACTACGTTTGGTTTCACCGACATAAAATATTCCAAGACAGCGGTTGCGCGTTATTTTATAAACTACGTTTTTTCGCGTGCATCTACCTTTGAGCCCGTTGATACAGGTGTGGCACGTTCTTCTACCAGCAGGGCATGGCGGAATTTCCAGGGCTGAGCGGACCAGGTAAGATTTCAGCGTAGGTCCGCTAGTCCAGGCTACCCTAACATGGTTTAGATGAGACGAACGGATGGCTGCGTTTACCTGTCGACATAGTTGGTCATCGACAAATGGAAGTCTTATGTAAACATAGTTGGGATTACTACCCGCTCGATGCCGACGTTGCCCACTTATCCTACTCCTGTTGTGAGGGTGAACAGCACGAGCGGCGGAGTGTACCCGATGTGCTGGGTATCCGTTTTCCAGGAAAAGAGTTGTCATCTTCGCAAGGCTCCGCTCGCATGAAATAGTATCGGAGGAGACTCGTGCTGCTCTCCTCATTTGGGATGTTAAAACGGCCTTTTTAGTAGCCATCGGGTGGGCCGAATCATAGTGCAAGATGATGGGGGCTGCCATAGGTTTAAAGTACAGTTCGGTGGTGTAGCTCCCATCAGCCTGAACTACAAACAACTTATCAAGGAAAGGAATCGAACTGCTATGACCAGTGTGTTCTAAGGTGAACTTGATGCTGGAGTGTTGTTGGTTAATTTCTGCAAAGAAGTCGAGCAGAGAGGCCAAGCCATGTGTCCAAACACCAAAAATATCGTCTATATACCTCATGTAGAGAGCTGGTTTCAAATCATACGAAGCTAAGAAGATCGACTCAAGGCGGTGCATGCACCGCCTTGAGTCGATCTTCTTAGCTTCATATGATTTGAAACCAGCTCTCTACATGAGGTATATAGACGATATTTTTGGTGTTTGGACACATGGCTTGGCCTCTCTGCTCGACTTCTTTGCAGAAATTAACCAACAACACTCCAGCATCAAGTTCACCTTAGAACACACTGGTCATAGCAGTTCGATTCCTTTCCTTGATACGTTGTTTGTAGTTCAGGCTGATGGGAGCTACACCACCGAACTGTACTTTAAACCTATGGCAGCCCCCATCATCTTGCACTATGATTCGGCCCACCCGATGGCTACTAAAAAGGCCGTTTTAACATCCCAAATGAGGAGAGCAGCACGAGTCTCCTCCGATACTATTTCATGCGAGCGGAGCCTTGCGAAGATGACAACTCTTTTCCTGGAAAACGGATACCCAGCACATCGGGTACACTCCGCCGCTCGTGCTGTTCACCCTCACAACAGGAGTAGGATAAGTGGGCAACGTCGGCATCGAGCGGGTAGTAATCCCAACTATGTTTACATGAGACTTCCATTTGTCGATGACCAACTATGTCGACAGGTAAACGCAGCCATCCGTTCGTCTCATCTAAACCATATTAGGGTAGCCTGGACTAGCGGACCTACGCTGAAATCTTACCTGGTCCGCTCAGCCCTGGAAATTCCGCCATGCCCTGCTGGTAGAAGAACGTGCCACACCTGTATCAACGGGCTCAAAGATAGATGCACGCGAAAAAACGTAGTTTATAAAATAACGCGCAACCGCTGTCTTGGAATATTTTATGTCGGTGAAACCAAACGTAGTATCAGGGATAGGTACAATGAGCACTTGGGAGATGCCAGACTTCGAAGAGCATACACACCTTTAGGCGAACACATGATCGACAAACATTCTAACATGGAACACAACGACACTAACACAAACTTCAAAGTAGAAATTCTAGCAACAGCCAGAGACAACGCTGATCTAAAGGTCCTTGAATCTCTACACATACGTAATCTACGGCCGCAACTAAACACGCAAACGACGTCTTGGTATATCACTTAAATTACATAGACATAAATTATATTTTATGTATTACGCGTTATATTGGATCTATGTCTATATATGTGCGTGAGTGTATGTATCGATATGTATGTGGACCATCGGCTCGGGTTTCCTCAGAGGATTCTATCTTGACATAGTTTGTTTCTGGTTTGGAGTTTCTTTAAGTGTCTGCACCACTGAGGAGGCTTTTCTGCATTCCACGTGTTTTTTGCACGCTTTTTTTCTCGCGTGCTTTTTGTTTTTTGTTTTTTCAATTGCTAAACTTGACATTTTTATATCACTCCTGACGATGGCCCCTGGCCGAAACGTTGAGTAATAAAGTATAATCCTTAACGTTACTTTTGATGTCAACTCAGCACCTCCTGGTATATTGAAGGTCGTATGCTTTCTTTACACGCAATAGAACAACCATGGAATACAACAACGAAATAAACGTCAGATGATGAGAACTTGTTTCACCAACTTGCACATTTGTAGCTCTCCAATGCGGCTCTTCTAGCTTCCTTACCAAGGGTTGAACATTTTATGATCACCATAGTGTCGTAGCTTATGTCCGTGTAACGGCGTAATTTTACTTCAGAACATCTGGTGGTTAATCACAACACGCGCTGAAGACCATCAAACATAACAACGATACAGTGCGACCATATTCGACCATGCTAACATCACAAGAAGTGCAATTATGCTTTCTTTCCACCTGCAGAGCATCATTTCTATGGACGCACAGTCAAACACGTATTGCAAGCCACTCTTTGCTGTCACAGTGCACGTAGGCTGTGCCCGGAAACACCATTTTCACAACCTTTATGTGACTTCATTATTCACGTTCTTGGGACACTGCGCATGTGGACATTCCGCATGGGGCACTGCACTGCGCAATGGTACATATGTTTCGTAAATGAAAGCAGATCAAACGGCGTCGATTTGGCTTTAATAACTAAATCGTTACAAACGGCGTCGATTTTAAAGTTCGCCCAAACCGAAATTTGGGGGTGAACATGGAGTCTGAGGCCGTGGGCACCTTAGGAATTGTCGAAATATTCTCGGAAATTCCGAAAAAAGAGTAAAATTATGAATGTTATATTTTTGCGTGATGGGTGAGATAGGACATTTCCAGGCCGTTTTCTGTAATTTATGGTGACTGCAACGCCTAGTAGGCCACTAAATTTGGTAATAAAAGCGTGATAAACAGTTTGGATTTCCGAAAATGTTTTTTTGAGATAGTAAATATCAATTGAGAGATTATTTCAAGACGGCATCTTAAAGACCTCGTCCTGCCGCATCGCTTTGGGTCTCAGATATTTCTTTTTAATCTGTAAAAGTTTTTAACCCTCCCAGTCTCGAGGAGTCTTTTTCCACCCATGAGATTTTCTGAGGATGGTTAAAAATCGGAGCGCAGCAGCGCGCCGAAAGATTGCATATCTTTCGCCAGATCAATTTCGCATGTTGTATGAAACTTTTGAAATCAGGTCATCTATGGTCAGCGAGTTACTGGAGGTCAATTGAGGTCACCTCCAAAACAAAGTTCAGCAAGTCGTCACGTTTAACGGATAAAGATATTTGAATGAAACCTTCAGCGTTTGCTTACTTTTAGGGATGCAACGAAACGCACCAGAATAATTTTCTGATTTTTTCCTTGTTTTTGAGGACGTATTAGTTTTGCATAGTTGCCCATTAGGGTTAAAATAGAAGATTCTGGCTAAAGTAATCATTTTTATAAGGGCAAGTTGACTTAGAACAACGTTTTGCGATCAGCTCTACCATTCAGAATAGGAACAATTAAAGAAAATGGAAAGCTTAATATTTTGAAAATTTCCCAAAACTTAAATGTTGATGATGTCTGGTGGCAAGCCATTGTAAAGACTTATGACAGTTTTACATGAACCTGTGACATCATTTATACCGAGGACGTCTTGCCGCACCCCTGTACCTCATTACGTAGTATGCACACTATTCTCCCGGTACCACGAGTCCTGTCACCCTGAGATAATACGTGCGTCCGACTGTGACCCCAAAGCCAAACCGATTCATCAGTGCGTCCACCTACTCGAATGAACTCATCATCGGACGAGGCCGGACGGGTTGTGCCCTGCGGCCAGCCCCGCGGCCAAATTCCGCCGAGCGCGCGCGCCGCCGGCGGCCCGTGGCCAGCCTGCACATTCCTCGGTACAGCCGTAAACACTCATTTGAGCTGCGGCACGATCACCGGTCTGTGCGCGCGCTGGGCCGGCTGAGATGCCTCCGGGTCGGGACACGTCGCCACACCAACTTCTGTCCGTCGCAGGTCACCCACCTCCGCCGGATCACGTCGTTACGGTGGCGCCACAGTCCCCCCTCCCCACACCCATCGGCTCGCTGCGTCATCGGAACAGTGACCGATATGTGCCAGTCGGTCAGCCGGGCGGCAGCCAGGCTCGGCCTCACCTCACCCCTCCTTTCCTGTTCTGCTGGAATCTGAGCTGCAGCTAGGTGACGGGCAGCGTACTGCTCCCATTCCAATCCCACCAGGTGGATCCCGGACATCCAGGACATCAGCATGCCACTCCCATTCCCATCCCACCAGGTGTGTGCCGGACATCAGTGTACCGCTTCAATCTCTACCAGGTAAGTCCCGGACATCAGCCCGGCAGCCCGAACACCAGTGTACACTCCCATCCCCAGCAGGTGAGTCCCGGACATCAGCCCGGCAGCCCGAACACCAGTGTACACTCCCATCCCCAGCAGGTGAGTCCCGGACATCAGCCCGGCAGCCCGAACATCAGTGTACACTCCCATCCCCACCAGGTAAGTCCCGGACATCAGCTGTACACTCCCATCCCCAGCAGGTGAGTCCCGGACATCAGCCCGGCAGCCCGAACACCAGTGTACACTCCCATCCCCAGCAGGTGAGTCCCGGACATCAGCCCGGCAGCCCGAACACCAGTGTACACTCCCATCCCCACCAGGTAAGTCCCGGACATCAGCCCGGCAGCCCGAACACCAGTGTACACTCCCATCCCCACCAGGTAAGTCCCGGACATCAGCCCGGTATCCCGAACACCAGTGCACACTCCATCCCCACCAGGTAAGTCCCGGACATCAGCCCGGCAGCCCGAACACCAGTGTACACTCCCATCCCCACCAGGTAAGTCCCGGACATCAGCCCGGTATCCCGAACACCAGTGCACACTCCCATCCCCAGCAGGTGAGTCCCGGACATCAGCCCGGCAGCCCGAACACCAGTGTACACTCCCATCCCCAGCAGGTGAGTCCCGGACATCAGCCGCAATAAGGCCAACCGATGCCAGCAGTGAAAGTGGCCTGGAATACAGTATGTTGGCCACTGGCAAGAGCTGGTCTGTTGCAACATCCCTTCAGAACCATGCCACCAAGTAAATACCTGGGAAGCAGAAGCAAGTATTTCCGGGCCACCGGTCTTTGCCGTTGTGTTTCGAGACCTCCACGGAGCACAGGTGCGTGATACATACACCTTGTGCCGTGATATACGTCACAAGGTGATGCATTTGACCAATGGACATAGAGGACAAGTAAGAAATGGGAACAATTTCAAGCAAAATATGTGCATTTTTACACGTGAGCAGCAGTGTGACAAGCGACATGGAAATTAAGGCACATGGCTATCACCATTTAGCAGTTGAACATCAACATTTTCAGTGTTAATTTTCAGCTGCCACATAGAAATTCTTCCCACATGTATCTGTCATCCCTCAACGAAGCACATATGAATTGCCAGATAATACAACACGGCTGGCGATCGTTATAGAATTGATGCACTTCAAAGCCGCTTACAAATACTATGTTGCTTTGCTGAGATGACTCAATTTGACGCAGGGTGAAAATGAGCGCGCAAACACACACACACACACATCTCAATAAGCACATACACGCATAAACAGACACCCACACACTCACGCACACACATACACACTCCCACAAACGCTCAATACACACACACACACACACACACACACACATATATATATATATATATATATATATATATATATATATATATATATATATATATATATATATATGTATATATGTGTGTGTTTTTTTTTTTTTTTGTGTGTGTGTGTGTGTGTATGTGTGTGTGTTGAGCAATGTGTGCAAGCATGCATCTATGTATGCATAAATCCATGCAAAAATGCATGAACCTTCTTTTGAATGGTAGCGGTTCACCAGCTGCGACTGATTAAAGAGCGATATGGTAGCTACTAATTCGGGCGCATCCAGCTGCATGGGACATAATTATGAGTACATTGTTTTGAATGACTACAGCTAACTTTGCATGGTGATCCTATTCGCTCTAAAATTCGCATGACAGCAATTTATGCAAAACAAACTGTTTGCCTTGATAAGCACGTACAATGCACTTACAAGCGTCGCATACAGCAACCACGGGGAATGTTGTCTAGATGCCTTCGGGTTTTTGCTCGATACTGTCAGACTACTTGGCGGATCGATGGCCGACTCAGATCTGTGGGGAGACCGGGGCAGACCGCTGCCAAGTACGGTACCGCTCACTGGCCGCTACCGGCGCACGGTACCGCTCACTGGCCGCTGCCGGCGCACGGTACCGCTCACTGGCCGCTGCCGGCGCACGGTACCGCTCACTGGCCACTGCCGGCGCACGGTACCGCTCACTGGCCACTGCCGAGTACGGTACCGCTCACTGGCCACTGCCGGCACACGGTACCGCTCACTGGCCACTGCCGGCACACGGTACCGCTCACTGGCCACTGCCGGCGCACGGTACCGCTCACTGGCCACTGCCGGTGCACGGTACCGCTCACTGGCCACTGCCGGCGCACGGTACCGCTCACTGGCCACTGCCGGCACACGGTACCGCTCACTGGCCACTGCCGGCACACGGTACCGCTCACTGGCCGCTGCCGGCGTGCGGTACCGCTCACTGGCCACTGCCGGTGCACGGTCCATCGGATATATGCCACATATCCAGACCGACGTCCATTGGTCCGCTTGGTCCATTGGTCCATTGGTCCGCACGGTCCATCGGATATATGCCACATATCCAGACCGACGTCCATTGGTCCGCTTGGTCCATTGGTCCATTGGTCCGCACGGTCCATCGGATATATGCCACATATCCAGACCGACGTCCATTGCTCCGCTTGGTCCATTGGTCCATTGGTCCGCACGGTCCATCGGATATATGCCACATATCCAGACCGACGTCCATTACTCCGCTTGGTCCATTGGTCCATTGGTCCGCACGGTCCATCGGATATATGCCACATATCCAGACCGACGTCCATTGGTCCGCTTGGCCCATTGGTCTATTGGTCCGCACGGTCCATCGGATATATGTCACATATCCAGACCGACGTCCATTGCTCCGCTTCGTGTATGCGCGAATGCTGAAACCAGATGATCCTCCTTGCCAGTGTTATAGAAGGCGCCTTACGGTATAAGTATCTTACTTTCCAGCGCTGACGAAGGATCCGTCAATGTTTGGAGTCATGGCTGTGACCAAATACACTAAAGGAGTGGGACAGATTGCGGTACGACACGAACACGCAGCTGTCGTAGTTCTTTCCATTCCATTCATTCCATTCCATTCATCCATTCATCCATTCCATTCCATTCATATTAACCTTGAGATGGCTGTGGCAAGCATTCTGAATATTGCTCATGAGTACTGTTTATGGAAGGTGAGCTGATGTATGCATATTTTTATACGTGGCAAAATTCGAGGCCTGGCGCTGCATATCGGTAAGACTACATCACTAATAGAGCACGTATACTTTGTCTTCCGAAGTGGGAAGCTGCGCCTTCGCATAATGACGCATTCTTCTCGTGTGGTGTTCAGTCAGAACTGGGACGGTTGGCGTATTGCCAGCACTACGTCCTGTTCGCAGACATGGTCATGTCGACGGTGCAGTGTGTTGCACGGGGCTGGGGTCAGCCGCCGGGCGCAGCAGCCGGCAGGGTGTGCAGATGTGCAGATGTGCAGCGACCTGGTGCCGCCCCAACTCCAGCTCGGTGCAGCAGCCGGCAGGGTGTGCAGATGTGCAGATGTGCAGCGACCTGGTGCCGTCCCTACCCCAGCTCGGTGCAGCAGCCGGCAGGGTGTGCAGATGTGCAGATGTGCAGCGACCTGGTGCCGTCCCTACCCCAGCTCGGTGCAGCAGCCGGCAGGGTGTGCAGATGTGCAGATGTGCAGCGACCTGGTGCCGTCCCTACTCCAGCTCGGTGCAGCAGCCGGCAGGGTGTGCAGATGTGCAGATGTGCAGCGACCTGGTGCCGTCCCTACCCCAGCTCGGTGCAGCAGCCGGCAGGGTGTGCAGATGTGCAGATGTGCAGCGACCTGGTGCCGCCCCAACTCCAGCTCGGTGCAGCAGCCGGCAGGGTGTGCAGATGTGCAGATGTGCAGCGACCTGGTGCCGTCCCAACCCCAGCTCGGTGCAGCAGCCGGAAGGGTGTGCAGATGTGTAGATGTGCACTACTAGCACATCTGCACATCTGCTAGTCGTGCTAGTGCTGCACGTGTAAGGCCAGTCGCTGCACTCTGCCAGTGGTTTAGTAGGGCGGGCATAGTCATGTGCCAAAATGAATTTGAAGACAATTTTAGCATGTGGGGTGTTTAAATGATGTAGTTTTTCATAAGAAATTAAAATATGTGTTTGTTTTTTGGATAGGAAAACTCAAACCTACATCTATCATGTAGTTTTAAATCGCAAATTTTATCCTTTCGAACCCATTTTTAAGATATTAAAAGATATAAGGGAAATCATGTATATTGACATGGTCAAATCAAGCTTACATCTTCATTCACAGGTGAACTGCATGCATATCACTGAATACAATTACAAGGAACAATTCGTGACCTCCTGAACTCTGCCAGGTTGCACAAGTCCTGCTTTTACTCATTTTTGGACATCAGCCTCCTGCTGGTCTCCTGAGTCCTTATCCCTCCATACCAGTCTTCCTGTGCGAAGTACTTAGCAGAAGCATCAGTCACCATTGTAACAACTCTCAATAAGTCGTGTGTGGCAAGGCCAGCTGAGCACCTCCATGGGGGTGTTGATGAAGTTCTTCGTCTCTGAGTTGGATGGGGAGCAGATGATGGGTGGCTCTGACACAAATTCTGACCAGCTGATCAAGTCGACAATGCTGAAAGCATCACGATTGATGTCAGGTGCCCTTCTGGTTCTGACATAGAGGTCCCTCAGCTGAGTGTCTGAGTCCCCTCTCCCCTGATGGCGACTCTCTCCACCCCTCAATCCTCTCCTTTTGATCCTCAGAGTACAGTAGTGTTTGGATTATGGCTTCACTGTGGGCGTGCCAAGAAGATACTCTCACAGTCGGCATCATGAGGTCCAGCATCTCCTTCCACTGGGACTTGAGGCGGTCCAGCTGAAACAAGATGTGTCTAGGCCCTTCGATCCAGGAATGCTTGACCTTCACAGTGAACCAACATGGATAGTGTAGTCCAATATTGAATTGCACAATGAATTGCAGATTCTTCAAGTTCTTTCCTTTATGTCCGTGCTTTGACGCCCAGAGCCTGAAAAGTCTGCTCGCTGTAATGAACCAACGGCTGTGGTTCACTGGTCCAATCTCCAACAGGGCCAACCGTACAGGAAACACTATATCCCTGACTGCACAGACAATCTTAGAGCCATGGTGTTGATCAGTTGAGAGATCTTGAACCTTGTTAGGCAGCTTGATCAGTGAAGGGCCAGCAGAGATCCGGGGAAGCTTGGATTTATATCCAAGTATGTAGCAGAATCAAGGAGCGTTCCTATTGCCTCGGAAAATGTGTTGTTTGACAGAGCATGGGCATCGAGGTCAACAACGAGACGGCGCAAGGGAAGTTCAACACTGTGGAGGCTGCACACCAATCAGATCAGCTTTCTCCCCAGGTGCAGCTCCAGCTTTCGCATTACTTTAGCATTCACACCAGTGTTCACATTTGTTGAGTCTCCTCCAATGGCCCACAAGGTCTTATCAAAACCCCTGTCTTTCAGGCAGGAAAACAGAACCTTGGCAATCTCCTCAGCATGTGACTCTTATTTAGTTCCTTTCTCTGAGGTAGAGTGGAGCAGATAATAGCTGCCAGGTTCACTCGCAACATCATAGTGTTTTCCTCTGATCTGTGCAGGAAAATATTTGTCACTGCCATCAAATCCATCACCACACTGGCCAGAATGTCTAACTTGACTACGGACCTCTCTTTGGCATCAAGTTTGCCCTTCCCAAGAGAACACTGCACTGCCAAATTCCAGACATTAATGAGCTTGGACATGATGATCACATTTGCATTGATAACAGGTGGCCTGAAAAGAGCATTAGCTTTTCCTCACTGACAAATCAGACCAGGTAGATGTCATGCACAACCTGGTCCACTTGGTAGTTCTGTTATCTTCACCCTCAAGTGTCTCCCTCAAGTAGATGCCATATCCCAGGATATCCCTCCCAGTTGGCGGTTCAGACACGAACAGCTTCCACCCATTGCCAAAAATATTGCTCAGATGAGAACTTGATGTCTTCCTTGTTCTGACTTCAACATTTATTTAACTAGTTGATAACTCAATACAATTTATCAAGAAATGTTAATGCAATTCGCACTTATTCCATCCCTTCCCTCGTGGAACAGAATGTCGGACTGGACTCCCCCTCCCCAAACCACAGACCACACAGAACGATGCGTAGTGACTTCACTTGTACATTGCGCCACAAATATCCCCGCACCACTTATAATTTGTTCGCCAAAAATGTATGCGCCTTAGAGCGTCGCCAGGGTCAATTTTAAACATTAAATAGGCTAAGTCATTTAAATTTCGATTTTCACTCGATAAACCTCCTCAATAGACGCACATTATGATTATTACAGAGCTAGATGGGACAAGAAATCAAATTGAATTCATCCGTGAAAAAATGGCAAGATAATCCGAAATTGTACGATATTCAGCTGCAAATTGATGTAGGTTAGGGTTATCAGAATTGAAAATTAAAGTCAGATTTGTGTCCTACACACCAAACCACATTACTTGAACATCCCTCGCAATTTATTTACAAAAGAATAAAAGTATGACCCACCCTTGTGGTTTAGTCCAAAGGTCTCCTGTGCTGGCTTACCGGACAGCATCCCTTGGCAGGCAGTCTGTTGCGTAAACCCTTGACTGAGCCCACTACTAGCCCGAGCGATTTCTATTCAACAGCAGAATTTAAGCCGAGTGCTCAGCGTGCCGCCCATGCTCCGTTATGGCCGGGCCAACGCCGCACCCGCGCCGTCACCGGAACAGTTGCAATATCAGTCGGAGACTAAATACGGGCATGCGCAGAGACTCGAACCCAGGACGGTCCGGAGGCGATCGGAGCGTGCCAGCACGCTGCCAACTGAAGCAAGTCGGTAGGAAGGCTTGATACGCACCGATGGCAAATTCACTAGTGACGGCTGGAGCTAGGGTCGGTATTAAACGTGTTGAGATAATGCAGCTGTGGACGGCGGCGTCCAAGGTCCGATAAACGAATCGTTCGTACTCTCTGGCATGACTGATTTCAAAGACTCGTCACCATTCGAACGCTAGCCACGTAGACGAATGGCATGCAGACCCTACATTATGCTTCTTTGCTTCCACGAGTGTGCGATATTGTAGCTTGCAATATTGAGGAATGCTTTGTAGTTGGGCTTTCCTGCGACTGAACGCCGAGCACTGATTCTTGTTGAAGACCCGACGGACGTTCGTGGTTCGGAAACGATGCCTTAAACATGACTACATCAATGCTTAAACATGACTCCGACGATCGTTGAGCTTGCAAAAAAAAGACCGGACAGACGTGAGTTCCGCTAGTACTCGTGGTTCAGAAACAATGCAGACATCAATTGCTCACACATGACTCAGACTATCATGGAGTTGGCAGAAAAGTATTGCTAAACTGGTACGTGCTCAATATGGAGATATGCTTTTCCCGAATACCATGTGTTTGCTCCACTATTCACAGAACCGGGTTACCTTCTATACTGTGAATTTAACTAAAGCTGCAACCTCACATGTAGCTGCTTGTTTGAAGTTGTATTTTAATCTTCTGCATTATTCGCATTTCATCACAACCGCTAGAATTGGAGGATCCTGGTATGAACTTTCGTTTCGAAATCATTTGTCCTAAGATTCAATTTCTGTCCTCTGGACAGAAATTGCCCTAAGATTGAGATTATCACAGGTTGTCCGTTAGAGGAGCAGCCTGTCCCTACGGAAGTTGCAAGCGAATCCCAAAAGGTGACTCCGCAGTTACAGAAACCTGTGAGCACCACCGTCGGTGCGCGACGATTCCGCCGACGGCAGCCGCCGTGTGTACCTCTGCTGTGTAGGAGAGGGCGCCGTCAGTGTGGCGTGACACCATGTACTGCCGCCCGTCGTGTCGGACCTCTGCTGTGTAGGAGAGGGCGCCGTCAGTGTGGCGTGACACCATGTACTGCCTGCCGCCCGTCGTGTCGGACCTCTGCTGTGTAGGAGAGGGAGCCGTCAGTGTGGCGTGACACCATGTACCGCCTGCCGCCCGTCGTGTCGGACCTCTGCTGTGTAGGAGAGGGCGCCGTCAGTGTGGCGTGACACCATGTACTGCCTGCCGCCGCGCTGTGTCGGACCTCTGCTGTGTAGGAGAGGGCGCCGTCAGTGTGGCGTGACACCATGTACTGCCGCCGCGCCGTGTCGGACCTCTGCTGTGTAGGAGAGGGCGCCGTCAGTGTGGCGTGACACCATGCACTGCCGCCGCGCGTGTCGGACCTCTGCTGTGT
This sequence comes from Ashinkailepas kermadecensis, assembly GCA_034440615.1. Classification (NCBI taxonomy): domain Eukaryota; kingdom Metazoa; phylum Arthropoda; class Thecostraca; family Neolepadidae; genus Ashinkailepas; species Ashinkailepas kermadecensis. The sequence goes on from JAOTOM010002222.1 coordinate 78,029, forward strand.
AGGAGAGGGCGCCGTCGTGTGGCGTGACACCATGTACTGCCGCCGCGCCGTGTGACCTCTGTGTGTAGGAGAGGGCGCCGTCAGTGTGGCGTGACACCTGCCTGCCGCCGCCTGTACCTCTGTTGTGTAGGAGAGGGCGCCGTCAGTGTGGCGTGACACCATGCACTGCCTGCCGCCGCGCCGTGTCGGACCTCTGTTGTGTAGGAGAGGGCGCCGTCAGTGTGGCGTGACACCATGTACTGCCTGCTGCCGCGCCGTGTCGTACCTCTGCTGTGTAGGAGAGGGCGCCGTCAGTGTGGCGTGACACCATGTACTGCCTGCCGCCGCGCCGTGTCGGACCTCTGCTGTGTAGGAGAGGGCGCCGTCAGTGTGGCGTGACACCATGTACTGCCTGCCGCCGCGCCGTGTCGGACCTCTGCTGTGTAGGAGAGGGCGCCGTCAGTGTGGCGTGACACCATGTACTGCCTGCCGCCGCGCTGTGTCGGACCTCTGCTGTGTAGGAGAGGGCGCCGTCAGTGTGGCGTGACACCATGTACTGCCTGCCGCCGCGCCGTGTCGGACCTCTGCTGTGTAGGAGAGGGCGCCGTCAGTGTGGCGTGACACCATGCACTGCCTGCCGCCGCGCCGTGTGTACCTCTGTTGTGTAGGAGAGGGCGCCGTCAGTGTGGCGTGACACCATGTACTGCCTGCTGTCGCGCCGTGTGTACCTCTGTTGTGTAGGAGAGGGCGCCGTCAGTGGGGCGTGACACCATGTACTGCCGCCGCGCTGTGTCGGACCTCTGCTGTGTAGGAGAGGGCGCCGTCAGTGTGGCGTGACACCATGTACTGCCTGCCGCCGCGCCGTGTCGGGCCTCTGCTGTGTAGGAGAGGGCGCCGTCAGTGTGGCGTGACACCATGTACTGCCTGCTGTCGCGCCGTGTGGACCTCTGTTGTGTAGGAGAGGGCGCCGTCAGTGTGGCGTGACACCATGTACTGCCTGCTGTCGCGCCGTGTCGGACCTCTGCTGTGTAGGAGAGGGCGCCGTCAGTGTGGCGTGACACCATGTACTGCCTGCTGTCGCGCCGTGTGTACCTCTGTTGTGTAGGAGAGGGCGCCGTCAGTGTGGCGTGACACCATGCACTGCCTGCTGTCGCGCCGTGTGTACCTCTGTTGTGTAGGAGAGGGCGCCGTCAGTGTGGCGTGACACCATGTACTGCCGCCGCGCCGTGTCGGACCTCTGCTGTGTAGGAGAGGGCGCCGTCAGTGTGGCGTGACACCATGTACTGCCTGCCGCCGCGCCGTGTCGGACCTCTGCTGTGTAGGAGAGGGCGCCGTCAGTGTGGCGTGACACCATGTACTGCCTGCCGCCGCGCCGTGTCGGACCTCTGCTGTGTAGGAGAGGGCGCCGTCAGTGTGGCGTGACACCATGTACTGCCTGCCGTCGCGCCGTGTGTACCTCTGCTGTGTAGGAGAGGGCGCCGTCAGTGTGGCGTGACACCATGTACTGCCTGCCGTCGTGTCGGACCTCTGCTGTGTAGGAGAGGGCGCCGTCAGTGTGGCGTGACACCATGCACTGCCTGCTGTCGCGCCGTGTGTACCTCTGTTGTGTAGGAGAGGGCGCCGTCAGTGTGGCGTGACACCATGTACTGCCGCCGCGCTGTGTCGGACCTCTGCTGTGTAGGAGAGGGCGCCGTCAGTGTGGCGTGACACCATGCACTGCCGCCGCGCCGTGTCGGACCTCTGCTGTGTAGGAGAGGGCGCCGTCAGTGTGGCGTGACACCATGCACTGCCTGCCGCCGCGCTGTGTCGGACCTCTGCTGTGTAGGAGAGGGCGCCGTCAGTGTGGCGTGACACCATGTACTGCCTGCCGCCCGTCGTGTCGGACCTCTGCTGTGTAGGAGAGGGCGCCGTCAGTGTGGCGTGACACCATGTACTGCCTGCCGCCGCGCCGTGTCGGACCTCTGTTGTGTAGGAGAGGGCGCCGTCAGTATGGCGTGACACCATGTACTGCCTGCCGCCGCGCCGTGTCGGACCTCTGTTGTGTAGGAGAGGGCGCCGTCAGTGTGGCGTGACACCATGTACTGCCTGCCGCCGCGCCGTGTCGGACCCCTGCTGTGTGGGAGAGGGCGCCGTCAGTGTGGCGTGACACCATGTACTGCCGCCGCGCCGTGTCGGACCTCTGCTGTGTAGGAGAGGGCGCCGTCAGTGTGGCGTGACACCATGTACTGCCTGCTGTCGCGCCGTGTGTACCTCTGCTGTGTAGGAGAGGGCGCCGTCAGTGTGGCGTGACACCATGCACTGCCTGCCGCCGCGCCGTGTCGGACCTCTGCTGTGTAGGAGAGGGCGCCGTCAGTGTGGCGTGACACCATGCACTGCCTGCCGCCGCGCCGCTGTGTCGACACTGCCGCAGGGCCGAGGTCAGCTGTCGGCAGGTCAGCAGGCGTGTCGGACCACGTGACGGCGCCGTCACGTGGTGCGTGTCAATGGGCCGTTTGTGGGTCACGTGGTGGCCAGTGTGTGGTCGCCAGTGCCGCTGCAGACGGACGGCGAAGATTTGTTGACACAGGGTCGGACGGAGGAACTGCTATCGATGGGTGGACGGCTGCACAAGTGGAGAATTGAAGACTTTTTTTTCCGGATTCCATTTTCCGTTGGTTATAGCTGGTGGTGAAAACGTTCCGGGAGAGGGGGATGAGTTTTGGAGGCGTGCCGGACCATATAGGTCATTTGCGTCGCCTTTAAAGCGAGTGTGTTTTGCAAGCAAAGCTAAGTCAAGTGTACATTTACACCAAGTGGGTTTTACGTTATGCTGTGTGTGTGTGTGTGTGTGTGTGTGTGTGTGTGTGTGTGTGTGCGTGTGTGATATTTCGGGCGCTCAAGGCGGATGCTGGGTGGAGAACATCTCCCGGATGTCTAAATAATTTTAGCTTTACGTTGCTCCTCGGGTAAGTTTATCAAGCAAGTCGGCTCATCTACGTCCGACCGCACCGCTAGGTAACTATTCATTACGCGTGGGAAAGCGAGTCGGCTCACGCAAGTCCGGTGCCATTCGGGGATGGCTATTTACGTTATTCCTACCAGTGTATCGCGGACATACATTGCGTGTTGAAAGGAGTGTTGGTGGTGTGGTGTTTACAATGCTTCTGCTAGTTTTGTGGCGTGCATATATTCAAATAGCAATTGAAGGAGTTCTGGGTGTTTGTCACCAAGAAGCGATGGAAGCGTGGAAGCGTGGAAGCGTGGAAGCTGATGATGCCCTCTTCTTGGCAGAATGGCCAAGTGGTTGTCTTTAGGTGTTAAAGCTACTACAGTCTAGCAAGATGTGGCCCATGCTTATTGTTGTGTTGCAGGTGTCGCAGTGAGCTGTTGCATATTGGTCATCTTCTAAGTTGATGCTGTATTAGTCTTGTGCAACCAGTTATAAATATAGTGAGGATGACATCCTTTTGACGGTGATATTGATTTCATGTGTTCCATGTGCCTACCGTTTGCTTGATGTTGCAGGTGTGGTTGGATTTGTATTGTGTATAGATGTGTTGCGTCCATGTGTTCTGGTGATGCTGGCTTATGTGGCGTTGTAGGAGTGCTTTGCAATCGTCTACCGAAAATGTCACGCTGGGGTAAGTGTTCAATGCTAAGGCTTGCTCTGCGAGCCGATCTGCTTCTTTGTGGTCTGTGATGTTGACGTAACCCGGTATCCAGAGGAAGGAAAAGTTGTTTACGTTGTGGACCACGATTTGTGGGATTCTGCCAATGACTGGATGTGGACAGTCTTGGATGTTGTTGCTAATTGACTGAATGACTGATTTGGAACGTGAGCAAATTACATCAACAAATGCTTTCCGATCAGGATATCTCCTTCAGAATCTTGTATCCAAACCCCCTGCATTTAAGCTCATGCTACTAACCGTGCATCGGTGTTGTCACCATCTACGTGCTCGCAAACTTCATGATATTAATTTGCATTACCTATTATTATGTACCGATTCAGAAAGCGGGTTTTGTAAATTTCAGCATTGGTCAGGTCAGAGAGGCAAACGCATAACCAGGCATTTATTTGGAGTCCCAAATTAAATTCAACTCCATTCACACTGCCATTCACTTCTACACTAAAATTGAAAAATAAGGAAACACAATATGCATACCTGCTCGCTGGGAAAACACTATCTCTATTTACACACTAACATGCATACTATGGATAATGGCATCCCTCCCCCCATCAAATGGGAAGTCGCCGGCGCCGGTGGGGTTGGCTGAGCTGGGACGGTGGATAAGCGAGGCTTCATGACGTCGAACATACATTCACATAGCGATGTTGGGTGGCGGGTGGCCTCGACTCGGCTCTTCGGCTCCTCAATCCGGTAGTGCCGCTATCGTGCCCCACCGTTGGACGTCCCCGAGAGTGTGCCGGTCCGGCGTCCACCGCCGCACGCCCGAGAGTGTCCTGCCTTCACCGCTGGACGTCCACGAGAGTGTGCCGGTCCGGCGTCCACCGCCGCACGTCGTGTCCTGCTCCGCTGGACGCCGTGGTGTGCCGGTCGGGTCGGCGTCGTGTCTGTCGCTGGCGTCCGGGGTGCCGGTCGGTCCCCGCGCGGGTGTCCGCCTTCCCGCTGGACGTTCGTGGGTGCCGGTCCGGCGACCCCGCCGCCGCGTGCCGCCTTCCCGCTGGCGTCCGGGTGCCGGTCGCGTCCGCCGCACGGGTGCGCCCCGCTGGACGTCCACGTGTGTGCCGGTCCGCGTCGGCCGGGTGTCCTGCCTTCCCGCTGGACGTCGGGTGTGCCGGTCGGCGTCCCGCCGCCGCGGTGGCTGCCTTCCGCTGGAGCCCGTGGTGTGCCGGTCGGCGTCCCGGCCGTCGGTGTCCTGCCTCGTGGCGTCCCGGGTGTGCCGGTCGGCGTCCGCCGCGGGGTGTCCGCCTTCCCGCTGGACGTCCCGTGGTGTGCCGGTCCGGCGTCCACCGCCGCCGTCCGGGTGTGTGTTTCCGCTGGACGTCCGTGTGCCGGTCCGCGTCACCGCCGCGTCGGCGTCCTGCCTTCCGCTGGACGTCCACGGGTGTGCCGGTCGGCGTCCACCGCCGCACGTCCGTGCCGCCTTCCGCTGGACGTCCCGTGGTGTGCCGGTCCGGCGTCCACCGCCGCACGTCGGTGTGCTGCCTTCGCCGCTGGACGTCCCCGAGTGTGCCGGTCCGGCGTCCACCGCCGCGTCGAGTGTGCTGCTTTCACCGCTGGACGTCGGTGTGCCGGTCCGGTGTCCACCGCCGCCGTGGGTGTCCTGCCCCCGCTGGACGTCCGTGGTGTGCCGGTCACGTCCACCGCCGCACGTCCGAGAGCGTCCTGCCTTCCGCTGGACGTCCACGGTGTGCCGGTCGGCGTCCACCGCCGCACGTCCGGTGTGTGCCTTCCCGCTGGCGTCCGTGGTGTGCCGGTCCGGCGTCCACCGCCGCACGCCCGAAGTGTCTGCCTTCACCGCTGGACGTCCGTGGTGTGCCGGTCGGCGTCCACCGCCGCACGTCCGGAGTGTGCTGCCTTCACCGCTGGACGTCCACGTGGTGTGCCGGTCGGCGTCCACCGCCGCACGTCCGGTGTCCTGCCTTCACCGCTGGACGTCCGTGGTGTGCCGGTCCGGCGTCCACCGCCGCCGTCCGGTGTGCTGCCTTCGCCGCTGGACGTCCCGGGTGTGCCGGTCCGGCGTCACGCGCGTCCGGGTGTCCTGCCTTCCGCTGGACGTTCGTGGTGTGCCGGTCCGGCGTCCCCGCACGTCCGGTGTCCTGCCTTCCGCTGGACGTCCACGTGGTGTGCCGGTCCGGCGTCCACCGCCGCACGTCCGAGTATGCTGCCTTCACCGCTGGACGTTCCGTGGTGTGCCGGTCCGGCGTCCACCGCCGCACGCCCGAGTGTGCTGCCTTCACCGCTGGACGTCCACGTGGGTGTGCCGGTCCGGCGTCCACCGCCGCACGCCCGAGTGTCCTGCCTTACCGCTGGACGTCCACGTGAGTGTGCCGGTCCGGCGTCCACCGCCGCACGCCCGGAGTGTGCTGCCTTCACCGCTGGACGTCCACGTGAGTGTGCCGGTCGGCGTCCACCGCCGCACGCCGAGTGTGTGTTTCACCGCTGGACGTCCACGGAGTGTGCCGGTCCGACGTCCACCGCCGCACGTCCGAGAGCGTCCTGCCTTCACCGCTGGACGTCCCGGGTGTGCCGGTCCGGCGTCCACCGCCGCCGCCGAGTGTGCTGCCTTCACCGCTGGACGTCCACGTGAGTGTGCCGGTCCGGCGTCCACCGCCGCACGCCCGAGAGTGTCCTGCCTTCACCGCTGGACGTCCCCGAGAGTGTGCCGGTCCGGCGTCCACCGCCGCACGCCCGAGAGTGTCCTGCCCTCACCGTGACGCGACCAATAGTCCCCTCCGTCGTCCAACGCTTCCGGCTTTATGCTCAACACGTTCTCTTTCTTCAATTTTGTTTTTCCGCGCAGGATGATCGACTTCTTGTTTTTGGAAATCCAGCTTCTGCTCCCGCTTCAGCCGCAGGACGGTCAGCTCTTCTCAACTTTATCCTTTTCCTGTCGAGCAGCGTGGCCGGGCGTTGATGATGGGCCGACTCTTTTCATTTGAGCGTCCAGGACCTGCCCTGCCGCCTCTCGGTGGGTTGTCATGACGATTTTTGGGTTAGTAAGGTCAGTTACAGGATCATATTTGTGGCCTGTTTGCGTCAGCCGCAGCTGCGATCTTGACACGCTTGGGTAGGGAACGCCCGGCCATGTGGTGCGATATATTTTTTTTCTGGTCAGCCGTCAGAACATCCTGGAGAAAATGTAAAGCTTCCTACAGATTTTGCTAGAGTTAGAAATTGCTTTGGCGGCAAGGGCATCTATAGAGTATACTATAGTGGTGTCGCAGTTGTCGTTGCCAGAGACGCTGCCGTAGTGTAGTTTACAGTCGTCTACGTCTTGTGGATCAGTAATGTGCTGCCCTTTCGCCGTCACTGGGGAAAGGAGCCCGATGGTAGGCGTTTCAGGTTGAAACGCTTCAGCAGGTCCCAGATCCTGCCGGTAAGTGCAAACCTATTTAATTGAAATGCAAAGGACTGCCAGCAGTTTTGGCGTGATGGTCGAATATCATACAGTTGTGTTTTGAAATTGTCTGTGTGCTGATAGGTGTGCTTCGTACACGCATCTTTTATATTGTTTCTGAGCAAGGCGTCCTTCGACGATTGCCCATTGACAATCCGGGGTCTACTATGGCGTAGCCGCCTTTTTCATAGGTTGAATACTTTTTGGGGCTGAGTCACGTGCTGCTGACCTGATGGCCCTTAGTATTGTTTCGATTTTGCTGGTCTCTGAAGTTGTATGGGCGAGGTCACACATGATACTCGAATTTTGCCCAGTCCACTCTTTTCAAGTTCCAAGATGGTTTGAATAACTTGGTGTGGTGGATACCTAGCGTCCGTGCTGAGCCTAATTGTGATTGGGTAGTGGTCGCTCAGCCCGGGAACGTCTGAAACTGACCAGTCGAACAGGGAGCTTAATCGTTGGGAGCACCACGTTAAGTCAATGCAGCTGTCCGATCCTCCTACGGTCGGGTTGTGCCCTAGGTGTTTACAAGTGTTTGTTGTGGTCTGAGATAAGCTGGTAAATTTCGCAGCCTCTAGTGTCCCTCCGATTGTTTCCCCAGGATGGATGTTTAGTGTTGAAATCTCCCATAAATAGAACTGGTGCTGGAGTCTGAAGCAGCAAGTCGCTCAGCTCCTGTGGTGTGGGGTTGCAGCTGACGGTGAAGTGCATAGTGAGATGACTGTGGTTTGGCAATGGGCAATTTTAAGGCTGACTGCTACTCAGTTCAGGGGAGAATTTGTCGTTACTCGATGATGAGGTATGCTGTTGGCGATGAGCATGGCTGCGTCCCACTTACGACGTGGATCGTTTACGTTGCCGACGTGCCAAGTAGGCATGGCCTGGGATGCTGTTCCAAATAGAGTCTGAGTCTGGAAAGTTAGTTTTTTTTTTAGTGCGGCTGGTAATGACTTTGGTTGCAGAAATTCTGATTTAAAGTATACGTATTTGCCTGGAATGTCTCCGGTATTCCACCGCAGAAAATGTCCCATTGTCGAAAGTGATTATTGTTTTGCTGGTGTTCCTACACTACGGGTGGTTTCCGTTTCGAGTTGGGAGGAAAATTGGATCTGGTGGACGGAAAGGGGTGCATGGTGAGGCGGGCATAGCTGGCAGCCTGGATCTGGCCGCACGGGTTCTGGGAGATGATGGGGTGGCGTAGCGATGGGATTTGCGCTTGGGAGGCGCGGAAGGTTCGGACGGGAATCGTTGGTCTGGGGTTGCGGGCTCTGGCTGGACGGGCTTGGCAGATGTGGTGGGCCCGGTCTGGGTGGTGACGTCGGACAAGGTTGTGGGATGGGTTTGCTGGCTGCGCAGGAGGTGGTGTGGAGGTTGGTCTGACAGGAGACGGAGGCCGTGGGCTTATGGGAGGTTTGCGTAGATGCTGTGGTGGCCTTGGGGCTAGACCTTGGTTTGGGCCGGCCCGATGGGTGGGGCAGGGGTAGAGGGCTCGGGGAGGGAGTGGTGGGAAGGCGTCAGGGTGGCGGGGAGGGTCCTGGCTGGTTGTAAGCGGTGTGACGAAGGGGTATGGCCAGGTCCTGTGAGGGATGGAATATACCGGTGGGGGAGGGAATGGAGACCAGGTCTGAGTCTGATGGGTGGTGGGGGTGGGATGAGGCCGAATCTGGGGCGGGATGGATGTGGGAAGAGGCCGTGCCCGAAGTGAGGTTGTGGTGTGCGTAGGCCGGGTCTGCGATGGAGTGGATGCGGGAGGAAGCCGGGTCCGCGGTGGACTGGGTGTGGGAGGAGACTGGGACCGCGGTGGGGGATGTGGGAAAGGCTGCGTTTGCGGTGGAGCGAATGTGGGAGGAGGTCGGGTCCATGGTGTGGTAGCATGGGAAGGAGTGGTGGGCAGTGGAGTCGAGGAGCGGTGGGATGTTGAGGAGGGGGGATGTACCGAACCATGGGAGCCGGCTGATGGTGGGATGGTAGAGCGGGTGGGAGCTGGTGCTGGGCTGGGTGTGGGTCTAGGTGTTGAGGAGAGCGCCGCTGCGCAGCTGCGCCCGGTGGTAGGTGCGGTGTGGGAGGGTGCGTTTGTGAAGTGGTGATGACAGCGGTGGAAGAGGTGGTGCTGCGTAGTGCTGTCGTGCTGTTGTGTGTGGCACGCTGTGCGCTGCCGCATACCGCCACACCTCCCTCTCCTATGCCCACTTGGGGCAATCGGGGTCGGTGGTGAGATGGTTGAACATCCCCTTTCGGATGATGATGTGGTGCAGTCGGATGCCATGTGGTGACCGGCACACTGGCTGCATCGTGGTTCTGGCGATGCGCAAGCGCGTTCGCCATAGCCATAACGAAGACAGCAGCGAAACCATAGTGGTAGAGGCACGTAGAGACGTACCCGGCATGGCTGGACATGTATGTGTACGTGTGATGGCAGCTGCAGTGGCTTAAATGAAAGAACTAAGATGATGTGTGTCGATCGTGCTTCCCGTCTAATGTTATCTATCGTGGCTGTGGCGTCTAGGGGAGCTGTGACGTTAAGTAGTGTGGCGATCTGTCGAGTGGTACGTTATCCAGCGCTGGGGCTGGTGTTCAGTGTGCGGTGTAGAGTGAAGGAGCAGCGCCGGTTGTTGAAGGTATGTGTCCAGGAGTGTTTGTGTGTCAGTGCTGCTCTGTGTCTGAACTATGATGTGGGTGGTGTGCCTGTTGATGGTGAAGTGCGATGAGTTGGGTATGTAGCGAAGTGTCTGTGCGAGAGTGAAAGACGACTCCCGTGTGATGCCGTGTTCTGGCTCAGTGCAGCTGCCTACTAGGTGGGCGCCTTTTTTGGTGCGGGTGATAGGCGCCGGTGTGGGTGTCATGGTGCTTCAGGGTCGGGCCCGCCCACGCGCAAGGTGTCCCTCCTTACTGAAAACATACCCGGATTCGTTGGACCCGTGGACCGAGCTTCCGCCCTTTGTTTCTGCCCCGGCCCAGGGCAGTGGGCTCGTCACCGGGGGTTTCCTCCGGGGGTAAAGGCTAGCTGGGAGACAGAGAGAAGTTGGGGATTTGGTGTGAGAGGTTTTCCTTCTAGAGCCGCAGAAGTGCTCGTCTAGGGTGACTGGAGCTCTTGGGTCTTGCTGCTCTTCGAGTCTTCTCTTCTTCTGCCGCTACATGTTTTTCTGCTTGTCAAACCTTGTACCTTCCTGGATCTCTTCGTACTTGTTGCTTGTCGAACAATGTTTCACTGCACTGCAGTTATCTGGGTATTTCGGAGTAAAACTTCGAGCGGGACGATGCAAGCACAACAATTTGCTGCCGTTATTCGATTTCCTCTCTTTTTATTGGGGTGTCTTCAATAGTTTTCACCCGTTCGCATACTACACCGTAACATTTTGTGTCACGTACGCATTTTTAATAATAGGTTTCATACATACAGTAAAACGTGTGTTGTTTTGTCAGATTCGAAAAGTATGTTTTTTTTATATAAATGGTTTCGCATGGGTCGGCACCACAGTTCTCCACTCCTCAAAATTATTCATATGTTTGCAGATTGACCACTAATCGGTCATGGATTATTCTTGCATGCTTAAGTTTATTTGCATGTGTAGATGCGCTTTGGGTAATGCGTATGCTACTCTCTTTTATGTTCCATGTCAATTATCGTGTATTCTATGTGCTATGTAGAACGATTTACTTTGACAAGTACATTGATAGTCGATGATTAAAAAGCGAAGCTAAGCCGAACTTTAAAAGAATTGCAAATGGATGAAAGGTACAGGTCGCTTAAATTCCATACCTATGCGTGTTTAGCATAAAGGCCGTGCAGTTACATTTATATAGATTAAGTTCAGAATCGAAAGTGTTGTGAGCTATGGCCACTGGAGCTTTAAATTCTGACCTAAATCCTGGAACTACGAAACGACACCAATGTGGCACGATTCGATCTGAACGATACCAAGTACGTCAGGCATGTGGTGTCAATGCTCAGATAGTTTTTTTAGCGCATTTTATGCGTTGTTGGCCTGCCAGACATTTGTTCATTGCACCTTCAAAATATGGGGTGCCATGCCTCTCCCGAAAGCGGCGGTATCCACTAGACATCACCATGTTCTTTCAGCAAATTTATTTTACCGACGTTCGAGCGAGAAGAGCAGTTCACACATCCCCACCCGCCCAAACGTTCCCTTCTCCCTCTTCACCACCCCCACCACCCGCTCGGCATCCGCGTCGTCCACCTTCCCCCGAGTCGAGGAAAGCAGCCGACACGGACCGTCACGCACGGGACGAACGTGACGGCCCGGCACGACTCTGAGAGCGACCTCGGCACGTCACTACACCACCGCGCCGACAAGGCCGGCCGACCGGACGCTCCCCAGCTCGGCACGTGAGTTGGCCGCCAAGCCTGGGGTGTACCAACCCCACACCGCCACGTCTCAGCACGTGAGTGGCCGCCAAGCCTGGGGTGTACCAACCCCACACCGCCACGTCGACAAGGCCGCCTCCACCTGGGCTCTCCCACTTCCTGTAAGCGACGCTACACCAGGCCATCAATTTCGCCGGCACTGTTCGTCCTGACATGCAATTCAGAACAGCATAAAGCTCAGGCATTGCACTTTTATTCCTTGATGTATATTCACGTGCAAACCTCACTCCTGCAATGCGAACAGCGAGTTGATTCATGGTACTTTCCTATGGACTCACAGGCCCAAGGGGACATGCATGCTGCTTACAACAACCTGCTTCACATCATTTCAAAGACTGAGGACATCATGTGCACCATCTCAGAGCTGAAAAGTGTCCAAGATGTTACATACATAATATCAAGCACTACCAGGCCGTCACAAGTTGATTGCTAATGCCTCGGTCACATATGATGCTGCCGCCGCACGGTTCTGCGGTCTGCGGTTTGTAGATGGGATTTTTACAAGTCGTACGGTTTTGCGGGCTGCGGAAGCAGTGTTCACAAATGCTACGGGGTCCGCACGACAATCGTAAAAGTAATGAAATAAAAATGCGTGAGGAGACAGCAAGGCGCTAGTTAACAAACCGCACGGCGCCTTCACGGCGACCGCAAGGCAATCGCAAGGCGCCCGCACGGTTGTTACGGCCGCCGCAAGGGCGCCGTGAGGCCGCCGCAAGGTCTCCTTGCGGCGCCCTTGCGGTGTCCCAGGGTGGAACACCGCAACAATCAGGGCTTCACCCACACCATTCGTCTTCTTCTCTCCTGACGGACCCGCTCTTCTTCTAACACTACTATAGCTGCTATAATTTATTCCTGCCGGCGGTGGATCTGCCTCAGACGTAATCTGAGGTGTGCCAGGCGCAGTCTCTGTGGTGGAATCAACGCCATCTTGACGATCTTGTTAGTGTCACACCAGGCAATATATATACCTCTTCAGAAAGATAAGCGCACGGCGGCCGCCAATTGTACGGTTGCCGTTAGACCATCGTACGGCAGCCCTAAAGACACTGCACGGCCGCCGTACGATATTTAGAACATCGTACGGCCATCGCATGGAGGCAGCAAGACCACCGTGAGGTGACAGTAAGGAGGCCTTACGGTTGTTGCGACTGCCGTACGATTTTTCTAGGCACAACAGACCGGATAAAAACTGTGAGGTGACCTTGAAATCACCTCACGGCCACCGTACCGTGCCCTTGCAATATTACATGCGGCGGGGTTGCGGCCTACGGCATTACGATTTCCAAAAAAGTTCAATGTCAAATTTAAAAAATCGTAAGCTCCTGCGACGAGCAAAAGACCTTGATATCGCCTCACGGCTACCGTATTCTACCCAGCGGCCACCGCACGGTTATGACATTTTTGGGGACTGACGGCCGCCGCCAACACGCCGCAAGCCATTTGTGACCAAGGCACAACAGCAAGACACTTGAACCAATGCATAAGCGTGGATTGTCAACTGAAAAGATGATCAAATGGTTCAAACAAGAATGCTTCACTATATGATCGTCTCCAGTCTATATGATCGTCTTCAGTCTCTGTATGATCGTTAATCTGGCATCCAGTCCTTTATGCCTCACCATTCATGAGCACATGCAACTGTGCGACAATATGACATGTTCACTAATCACTACATCCATACCGGCTGTACCAAACCATGATTTGGTGGTCACCAATGATCAGTGAGGGTGAGCCATAGGCATAGGAGGAAGAACAGCTTCTGATTAGCAAGGAAATGATCCAAGCCTGATATACTCAGGCTATTGTAAAATTACTTCATTTCCCTATGTAGTGGGGGAAGTCGAAGTAAGTTGAGCCAATTTTTACTTGAGAGGACTTGGAGCGCATGTGGTAAGAAAGATTTACTATTTGTTCCCATATTCTGAAAGGGTGGTCTTTTGGACACAAAGGAGTGGCCTAAGCTTTTTTCTCCAACAATTGTAAATCAGTGATATTTTGCGTTGTTCTGACGTATCGCCCTTGTCTCAACCTAACACAGGTAATTGTTTACCAGTAAGTTGATGCTAGTGTTTCACGCCAATCTGCTTCACGCCAATAGGCTGAACAACAATTTTATGCCAATTTATTTTACGTTTCATGAGAAAAACATCAGCAACATGCAACACATGAATAGACCACGGCTCAATCGCGGCTCATATTATCCCAGTCGCGATTGCTCAACTAGCCCCATACCTACCTCACTTCAAATAACATACAGCTGCCAATCTCCTGGTCATCCCACGCCAAAGTGGTTTACATGAATTTCAAGATGAAAGATATGCGTGCATTTATGTGCCATTCTGCCAAGGATATCTGTTCTGAGGAGTTATAAGGAAGATAAAACATTTTCAAGTATATACAAAATTACCTCAGACATTAAAAAAACACACTTTCCCAAAAATGGCGACGTTTTTCGGGGACGGCAAATGGCCCAAAAATGGCGACGGCAAGCGGCTTGTAAGTTCTCATGGCACCACAGGATGTGAGAAATGGAGGTGGCTCAACTTACCTAGAGATTCAACTAACCTCACTTTCCCCTAAAACGTACAGGAATTGATTCAACAGCATTGTCAAATCATGATTACCACACGCATTTAACATACAAGGAACCATCAGACCAGTGGGGCAATACAACACTGATCATCATGTTCAAAAGTTAAGGGAAGCACACTTTATGCAGCTCCCTGCGATGCAACCTTGCTATAACAATGATTAAATGTTTCCCCAAGCCATCAATAGTTGAGGGGAAACGTGCACTTGTGTCTCATGCAGTATACATACATCATGGAGTACTGTGATGCATAGCTGGCAGGAATTTGTATTTGAGCCATCCAGTGTTCCAAGAGTCGTCCACCAATGTTCATGATCCACACTTTTTATGTTTAGCATCACCCACCATGCCGTGTAGGTATAATGCATTTAAGAGTGACTTTACGAGTTGTCCTCATTTTATGGATGGTTCCTTCATGACTACCGGCAGTGGCAGAGGAGCCTGTGGAATCTGGGGCTCCCTTGCGAGAACAATTTGGGACTCAATGTAACGTAGTTTAGCTATATGTACTTTTGTTTGGCAGTCCCATGAGTATGATGAGATAGTCCCGTAATGCTGTCCAGTAACTATAAACGCTATGGGCGCTAAATGACCGAACCGAGTCGATGCGCCCTAAAACTCAAATAACCAACCAACCAACCAACCAACCAACCAACTATAAACGCTGCAACCCCGTAAGCGAGTCGTCCTACCGCCACACTGTAACACGAGCCGTAACGATCCTTCCGGCGGCCGACGCTGTCGCCGCCGCTGTACTGCTGACCTAATCATTCTTGAGACAATTCCGGACCGATGGCCCGCGGTCTGCCGCGGAGAAGCAGCTGGCAGGCCGCCACGTCCCCGCCGAACTACCCCCAATGTATCAAATGGGTCTGGACTGTTGAGCAACGCGGTCTGCGTGTGCCTGTTGAGTGACCGAGTGAAGAGTGAATTTCGGGACTTGGAGTATTTTCGGTTAGCGGCCTGTCTCTGAGAACTCTTGTATGAACGCCGAATTCGTACGCTTACGCGAGCTGCAGTGTTGACTAATATTACTTGCACAAATATAGTGCAAATCGACGCAAACTTTTGAACTGGTTATCGCGGCGCGCGGTCCTAAACTATCTAACGTGCCAAGAAGAGGACTATTCTACATCAGCACCCTGGCGGGAGCCGAGAGGATCTGTTAGCTGAAGTATATTAGTTGGTGATGTCCGACAGTTTGCCCAAATGAACAGTGATAGCACGCACAGGTGCAGCCTGCGGAGAGCTCAGGTCGCGGCCGACTGACCCTCTCCCTCCTCGCGCCGCGGGTTACATATCCGCCATGAGTCAGAAGCACGAGCATGCCTACGTCACATCCGACGTCACCTCTGACCTTGACCTCTACGGGTTACACAATCCACAAGTGAATCACGTCATGACCAGTCGACGCGTCATCACATTACACCCTCACCTGGTTCTCAAGAACCACACACATACACCATATGTACATACATTCACTCGATCCACGAACTACGCACACTTTGTCCGTAAATCTGGTCTGGTCGACGGCGCACGCGCTAGCTCCGCCGCAGAGGCGTCGCCCCGACCTCCCGCCCCGCCGCTTCAGAGTTGTCATCACTCGCTTCCACGGTCACGTCCGGCGGCGGCGCGTCATCCGCCACGTCCGACCTGTCACCCCGGGCTACCACTGTCCGCGGGCGGCGGGCCCGCGGTTGGACCCTCAGGCGGCCGGTCGGCGGACATGTAGACGGAATCGTCCTCCTCGCTGCCGTCGCTGTCATCAGCGCTAGCCACCGACGGCGCGCCACCGTGCCGCGGCCGCACATTGCGTACGTGCCATGGCGTACCGTCCACCTCGATGACCTGAGGTGACATGACGCGGGTCACGATGCCCTGATTAGACAGTACGGTGCAGCGCGTTCCCCGGCGACGCGTCCAAACGAGATCACCAATGTGAAACTCGGGCACATCCCGCGTCTCGTCCAGCGCCGGCGACGGTCGCTGAGCGCCGGAGGGCGCACGGGGCTGAGGAGGTCGCACGCAGTCACGCACCGCGTACCGGTAAATACCGGCAGCCGGCGATGTCGCGGCCGAGTCGCCGGACCGCGGAGTGACGTTGTACAAGTGTACAGCCTCCGCGATGGCACACCTGCGGCGCGTGGCGATCACCTTGATGGTGCGGTGACTGCGCTCCACAATCCCGTTGCCGCCCGGCTCATGGACGGCCCGGAAGCGAAGGACCACACCACACTTTAACACAAACTCCGCCATCCGACGTCCGCGGAATATGGTATCATTGTCGGCCAGAATTTCTTCCGGCGCACCGCGCTCGCAGAAAATCGTCTCCAGGTGTCTGATGACCTCGGCCGCGTCTGGGCGACCCAGATGTCACCACAGGCTGTAGCGAGACGGGCCGCAGTCTATCAAAGTCAGATACGATCCACCCTGATAGTGAGTCACATCCATTGCGAGCCGTTTCCACGAATCCGGAACACTCAGCGAGCCGTGCTGCCATCGCGCCGGCGCGGGGTCAATGGATCGGCACACGTCACACCGATTCACGGCCGTCCGGACGTCGGCTCGTGACACGTCACAGGATACGTCACGTCTCACGAAGTACAGTGTCCGGCGGATACCCGGATGGCCCGCCCTCTCGTGCACGGTCTGGATACGTGCCCGCATGCCAATGTCCGCGTCGTCATCGCCGGAGTCCTGCATTGCGGCGGCCGCCGCGGCCGCGCCGGCGTGCCCGTCCTCACCGCGAGCGGTACTTCCAGCCGACGTCGCCGCCTCGTCCGGCGGCTCGTGCTCGCGCAGCCAGTCTCTCGGAACGCGGGTCAGCACGTTCGCCTTGTTCTCCTCCAACCGGACGAGCGTGACAGACAGCTCCAGCTGTAGCTCTTCCACTAGCTGGCGGATGATGTCGACACGTCGCCGGATCAACATTTCACCGTGCGCCTTTGTGCGGAGGCGCGCGCGGCCAGTCAGTGCATCGCTGATCCACCGATGGACCGCGGCGGAGTCCGTACGGAGGTCGATGTCGCAAATTCCCCAGGCGATGGCGAGGTTGACGCCGCGCACTGCCGCATCGAGCTCGGCCATGTTAATGTGAGCCGATGCTGCAGTCTCCGGCCGCAGCCAGCAGGCGTCCTCAACCACACCGTCGACTGGACTCTCAATGACCACCCCCGCGGCGATCGCACTGGCGTCCGTCCACACGATGACCTTCTCGCCGGTCAGCCGCCACG